>CM039613.1:50558360-50853341 GCA_022457205.1 Saccharum spontaneum
ATGATGTGTGGGCCCAAACCACATTATGAGTGGCACATGGTCGGAATGGAATGAAGAATTCCCCTTTCAAAGAACTCCACATTTTGTTGACTATAGTTCTAGAAATAAAAATGCAGACTTTTTCTTTTCGGAAAGAAGCGTATAAAACCACACTTAAATATTCAATACATTTTGTAACATCCTGGATGTTAAGCAAGCATTAACATGTCATTGCATTAGCATGAGCATCGTCCTTAACCTAATTACATGCTAATCATGTTAGGAAACATTCACTTGAAACACTTGAAACATTGTTTTGCATTTAATATGCTTTATCATTTCATGTGAGTGCTACAATTCTAATTCTTGTGCTTAGAATAGGGTAATGTGTAGCTAGTACTTTGCTGGTGTTATGCTCATGATTAGATTGATTTTTGAGCCTAGGTTACTGTGCACAAAGTTTACAAATTCCACTCTTAAAATCAATTTCCAAAAAGGGGTAATTTTGATTGAATTTTATAGTTCAAAAACTATTCAGAATTTGGGAAAAACTTGTACATAAAAAATGTTCCTCTCAAAATTCTCTACAACTTTCATGTTTTGAGTCTTCCATGAAAAAGCTTGTAACTTGTTCAAAAATGGTGTTTTGGGCTGCTGGTTTTGAAAACAAAATTCAAAAAAAAAGAAGAGGCGCTTACCTGGGCTGCCGGCGCCACTTCTCGACCCAGCCGTGAAGCCGGCCCGGCCCCGCCATGCGCACCTGCCCGCTCCCGCACGTGAGTGCGCGCTCCCGACCAGCCCCGCACCGGACGCGCTCGTGGCTGCTCCGCGCGCGCCACGCGACCGGCGTTCACCGGCGGCCATGGGCGGCGTCCGACCGCGCCGCGCCCTTATCACCCCGGTCGGAAGGCCGTCCGGGTGCGCGCCTTGCATTTTCGAATCGCTGGCTCGCTCCGCCCTTGCTCGCGCCGCAGCAGCGCAGCAGCCGCTCGCCCAACACCACCGCGCCGCCGCCAGCAAGCGCCACCTCGTCCGATTCATCCCAGCACCAGCTCCGCCACGCTCCGGACCGCCCCGTGCTCACGCTAGAAGCCGTCGTAGCCCCGGGGTAAGACGCCTAGCCGGCCTCCTTCTTCCCGGCTCCGGCAGAGCGCCGCCGCTGCGGTTGTCGTAGCCACTCCGCCTCGCGCCGTCGTTCGCTACACTGTCGCACGCACCAGCACCACGTCACCACCCTCGTCGTCATGCGCCACCCCGCTTGCTCCGCCATCGCCGGAGCAGAGCTGGCCGCGGCGAGCAACGCCGCCGCGCCATGGCGCACCGTGGCGGGCCAGCTCCGGCTCACCGCTGGCCAAATCGACCACACCACCGCACTCGCCTCGTCAAGGCGAACATGGTAGTACCGCCGGCGAGCTCGCCGTCGGCGAGAACGCCGCGGTCAGCGCCGCCCCCTGCCATGTGTGGCTAACGTGTGGGCCCTTTTGACCGCGGGGCCCCGCGTGACAGTCACTAGAAACGGTTTGGGGTGCACGGATCTGGGTGTATCTAGCGCTTAAATGCTCTTTTGGATTTTGATTTAAAGAAAATGTTATTTTCTTTTTCTAGAAAATGTTAAAATAGCTTATAAAATGTGGATCTGGAGTTCTAGGGTTCCAAAAATTGCAAAACAAATTTGTAGTATCATGCCTGAGTAGATCTACAGTTTGAGTATTTTTACTGGTATTTTATGGTACTTTTATATACTGTTTTAATTAATATTGTTTATGCTGATAACTTAGAAAATGAGTGGTAAATCAAATACTTATCAGAAAAATGTGAAACTTGATTTATTGGGTAGATCTTGTGATGCTCTATCTGTGATAAAAGTTTGAAGTGTCACTGTTATGGAATTATTTTAAGTTGTGAGATTATTTAGTTAAAGTCTGATTATCATGGCATTTTTAATAAATAATCTATGCATGGAAAAATTCTGGAAAATTTTGTGGACTGCTCTTGTGCTAAGAAGTAGCTAATAAAAATGTTAAATCTGTTGTTTCACACTTTTCACAGTACAAAGTATTTTCACGCTAGTTCTGGACTGCTATTTGTCATTTTTGTACAGAATGGAATATAACTGGTTTTGGGTTGAAATTTTTATGGTTGGGTCCAGTTGACATGTGCTACTTGCTGTAATTTTTACAGAATTTTTTGTGCACTAAAAATATATGCTACTGTTATATGCATTTGTTAATACATGTTTAATTAAGTTAAATGGATGCGTTATATATCATTTATGTTACTTTTTATGTGCTTTATAACATGTTCACCCATGCACCGCACCATGTCATCGCACCTACACCGCTACCTGTATTCATGATACTTATTACGCGCATATGCATCATACAGCTTCGCAGGAGGAGCTTCCGGTAGTGGGGTTCGAGTAGCAAGAGGAGGAGCAGCAGGATGTGGCCGCACAGGAGGTGTAGGCACACGAGGAGGACGTCGAGGAGCTGTCTGAGTGCCCGAACCACCGCCCGAGCGCGTTTGAGAGAGGCAAGCCCCGGAGCATATCTCTCCTACGGTTTGCAAATTAATTTGTATTTGATGCATTAAGTATAGGCGTTGTTTGCAACCGTTGCTGCATTATATATTCCTTGTCTACTTAGTCACCTGCTAGGTCTAGGTGTGCAATAAATGCTTAGTCCTGCTTAGACCGGTAGAAGTCAGGTGATTTCCTGTCACCTGCGAGCTTTAGGTTATTACCTTGTTACTGTTAGCCATATGTTGATTATCATGGAATAAGTGTTGATGGAAATTGGAGACCGGACGAAGTCTTATAGGGTTTTAGACTATAGTGCCTCCGTCTTTGTCGATTAAGGACCGACCATAGTCGTCCCTCTTGTCATGTTGAACGTATGCCCCACATTTAGCTGGAAGGATAAGTCGTTCCGACCGCGAAGCCTAACACTTTTCGGCCAGGATTGACCTAACGCACGATATTGGTGCTGAAGGGGGTGTGACGGGGGCACGAAGAGTGATCCCAAGGGCAGGCAAGGCCTGAACATCCTGGTAGTCGGGAGGCCCCCGGGTATGGTTGGTTATTGTTGATCCCGCGACTGTACCTGAAAAGTGCCATGGTTACCTGTAACTCACGGGATCTGTGAGTAGGGTTTGTGTGGGGAATAAATTCATCAGCTGGTTAGAAATCGATTCGAATTGTCATCGCTCCTGGTTAGTGAGCACTTGACTTGAGCCACATCATCGTAGTAATGGTTATGGAACATTGGGGTTGGACATGATGAATTATGATATTTGAAAGGCTACAATTGGACATGGTATTATTGTTATTGAAATGAATCAAATACTGCTTAGCATAACTGCTCATGTAGTAAACAGGTTGTAATTATAAGTTATTGCTAAAAGATGGAAAAAGGTTCATTATAGTACTTATGCTTTTTTCCGCAAAAGAGTCCAGCTAGCCCACTTAGATAAAGCTTATCATACTCCTTGGAGTCTATTTATTTTGGTTTATGACGGGTAAGTCTAGCTGAGTACATTCTCATACTTAGGGTTCTATTTTCCTTGTTGTTATAGATGGCCAAATGTTCTACGGGTACTGCAACACCTGTTTCTACCTTATTTGGTGTAGCAGTCAGATCATGGGCATGATCTTCTCTAGTATCTTACCTTTGTTGCTTTTGTGGGACTATGATCATTATCTGGCACTGTATCTGAACTAAGTGTTCGCATGTGTGGTTTTAAAACTATTTGCTTCCACTACTTATTTGAAGACATGGTGTTGTAATAACTCTATTTGAACTCCGATGTATCATACTATGTTTAGAACTTATGTATCACGTGAACTGTAACCGCTAAATGTCTACGATCTTGGCTGATGTGGAAAAAGTTTGAAATCCTTCAAGATTTCACGGACTACCGGGTTTATGTGAGCTCAAGTAGGCTTAATTATTCGCTTCGGTGGGTGATTATCCTACTTAGACTTATGTAAATTAGGCGGTTCTGTTACACATTTCAACTAAAATGATAAGTTTTTCTAAAAATGTTGCCTCTAAGATAGATTATGGAGTATATATCTATAGCGTGGTGGTGCAATAATTGTGCTTAGGTAAATTTAGGCTAAATGGCTCCTGTTTCTAAGAAGTCATTTTTCTCATTCTTTCTAAAATGAACCGAAAGTCGTTAAAGTTAGAAAAATTGACTTTGGCTTTTCCAAGCAGTGTAGCAGGGAGCCTGAGCTAGGCGAAGCCCTCCCAAAATACCCTGTCATAAAAGAGAAACAATGGTTTACTGTACTCTTTTCGTAGCTAGTTAATGAGGTAAAACAAGTCATAGAACTATGGGTTCACTATGATCCACTCGAAACAACTACATCACCACAACTCTAGAATAATAACTGTGTCCTCCTCCGGCTGTTGTGAGGCGAATACTTGAACCTGGATCTGTGCTGTAATGACTTGATGGTCTTTTGATTAATAGTTGAAAGGCCAGGGCTGGTTGACCCTTGAACTCTAAAAAAAACTCTAGAATAATAATAATCTAACAACAGTTGTAGTATGTCTCAAAATCGAACCGTCATCACCAACATGAACCATACATACACACTAGATAATCTTGTCGAAGCCCAAATCGACTTTCAAGCATGATCAGTGTTTGGATCCCAGATTTATTATCTTCAAATAGTGATAATATTCAAAACATTGGCTTTGGCTAGATAGTTGGATTCTATAATCTCATTTTAGAATCCAAATGTTTGGTTCTTATTCTCATTTTTCTTGGAGATCCAAACAAGGTTGAAAGGAGCATGCAAACCCATCTTTTAGGGGGGGGGAATATGATCATGAGTGGGATTTTAATAACTCTAAAAAAAGACTTTAGCAATATGATGGTTTTCGAATCATGATGGTTTGTTCACCTAAATACATCATAACTTTTCAAACCAACATAGTTTGCAAAATCACAGTATTTCTCTAAAATTCTAAAATTACATTGCATCCATCCCCAGAACAGGGTTTGCATAAATGAAATAATATAATAAGAATAAGCATCCGAATGGGAGTTGGATACCATGAGGCAAACCCTGGGTGAGATCTTAAAACGAAAAAAGATAGTTTTAGCGATATGTGGTTTTTCAAATTACAAGTTTTTTTTCACCCAAACATATAACAACATTTTGCAAAATCACATTGTTTCTCTAACTTTTTTTAAACTAACTATCAGGAGCGCTGCAATATCATGGGACTGATAGGCATTGCATTGAGAGTTACGTATCATGAGGCAAATCCAGATGAGTGGCGATCACTGAGAAACAAATAATGGACCGCATCTCCTAAAACAGCAACCCTTTGAGTGACTTTTCTTTTGAATGAAATAGTTCGTTTTGAGCTTCTGCGACCGTACACAGCTAAGTTTTACAAACTTGTCTAGCTAAATAGCTGATCATGTAAACAGGATAAAATGAACTTAAGAAAAAGGATAAAATCATAAACAACATCTCTTATTGCTTCTCCATCCATTTTTGGCTAAATGTACACAGCAATGATCTCCAGTGTACTGTGCATTGTTCGGATGGTGGCGTACCTCGAATCGAATTTCTAACTAGATCACGGCGTACCTCTCACTTTCATATATGTTTACATCAAAAAGAAATGCACGTACTACAGAACATTGACATATGTGAGCATCTCCAACAGTCCCCCAATAATCTATCCCCAATACGGTAGTATTGGCACCAATACTGCTTTTTCGGATTATTGGAGGACTTGCTGCAGTAGATCCCCAATACATCGACCCCAATATACACTTACACGTGGGACCCATGTGCCAGCATTATCTCCTACCTCTCTGTGCCACTAGTTCGGCTCTCTCCCATGACCTTCTCCACTGTAACCTCTACCCCGAGACGCAATCTATACCCCGCGAGCGCGCCCCCTTCCCCACAATCTCCACCGCGCCCAGCTGCGGCCGCAGGCACCACCACGCCCAACTCCGACAGCGCCCACCCTAACCCCCGCCACCGCGCCCAGATCAGGCCGCACCCGGCCGCGCCACTCTGGCCTTGGCCGAAGACGCCCACCGCCGCGTGCCCAACCCGTCCCTGGCTCCGGCCGCTGCCGCGTCCATCTCCACCCTCGTTGCGTCCATCTCCGGCGAAGAGCACCGCCACGCCCAGACACAATGCCGAATTTCGCAACGCCCAGCACGTCCCTGTCGCCGTGCCACAACCATGAAACCATGCTGCGGTGGCTGCTACGGGAGCTCGAGCTGGTCGTCATGGCATGGTGATTGAGCTCACAGATCTGATAAGACCATGGCTCAGCGACCATCCATGGCTCGCATGGAGGCAGCAGCCATGGCTCGCCGGAGCACTGCTCGCTCGCGCGGATCGTTGCAGCTCGCCGTGGAGGCCGACAGTTGGGAGTGGGCCCCAGCTATTGGGGGAGATGCAACTTCCCCTCTATTTGAGGGGAGATGGGGTGTTTTTTGGTTGCCACCAAAAAAGGGGGCCATATTGAGGAACTGCTGAAGAAGCAAAAGGTGATCATTCTCCTAATATGACAGTTTTATGGGAATGAGGGGCCATATTGGGGGACTGCTGGAGATGCTCAGAGCAACTCCAGCAGTCCCTCAATACAACTCCCCCAATAAGATGGTATTGAGGTAGCCCAATATCACTTTCTAGATTTATTGGGAGAGTTGCTGCAGCAGTACCCAATACCCATATAAAAGGTGGGTCTCACAGGAGTGTAAAAGAAAATATGATTGAAAAGTGGTAGTTGTGATGGTCCCCATGGTATTGGGGGAGTTGTATCTCCCTCTTTCTTTGAGGGGAGAGGGAAATATTAGTGACCACCAAAAAAATGGAGAGATATTAAGGAACTGCTGGAGTAAGAAAAAAACATAACTGTTCTCAATATGACAGTTTTATGGGGATAGAGAGAGGTATTGGGTAACTGCTGGAGATGCCCTTAGTGTACTGTGTGTAAGATAGTAAAATGGGGAACTAACAGCTCAGCCTTCACATCTACATATTCTCAAAATTATTAATGTGGTTGCCATTGATGTCGATAGGATGATGATGATGATTGATGGACACAGAAAGGGATGTTCCATTACGGCAGCAGATCGTATATACAGTATATCCTCTTTATTTCAGTAATAGAAATGAAGAAGAATAAATGGAGAGCGTATGAACTCGTGATTTCTGTTTGGCTGGGGACCAGAACGTGCCACATCAAACCTTCGGTAAATTGTGGCTGCCAGAGAAAGTTTGGCGAACAAAATTGAAGCCACACTTGTGACAAGGTTTAGCAAGAAAATAAGTCTATGACGTGTGAGACATGGTGCTTAGAAGGTGTGGCATGTCGTAGTTGTGGCAGCGAACCAAACAGCAGCCAGAAAAACCATGGCACGACTAACCTGTGGCATGGTACGTCTTGGGCATGAACCAAACATGCCCTTAAGTACGGCGAGTGAGCCATCAGCATTGTCCCACGTTGCGGGAGAAGAATCAAATGTCGTGTGCATTTGTGGACCAGTTGGTCGGACCAAATTTTAAAACATCATGCGGCTCTAGTGCTGACCACTTATACTCACTTATCTATTGGCCCCTTGAATCCTTGAAATTGAATTCATTTTAATAATTATAATTTAGTCATAGATTAAGTAAGATCATATAGTTGTATATGGAATATATTTGTATATTATTGTTAGCCATACAAGAGACATATTTTATATGTTGCATTTCTATTATAGAAAGTGAGTTAAAAAGTATGCTATAAGTTAGAGAGTAGAAATTTAACATGGTGATCTATAGAATACATTTCTATCTCTCACCCTATGAATTTAAGATATGTTTACCTGTGAGCTTCAAAAAGTTATGGAATATTAAATTCTAAGCAAAATAGCCAAGTGAAAGCCCAAGGTTGGTTTTGGTAATTAATGACACCAAGTTGCTAATGTCATGTGTTAAGTGTTTTGAGTTAGGCATAAGCAACACATGTGATGAAGGTGTATGTGGCAAGGAGTGGTGGCCACAAGATCACAAAGAGATGGTGCATGGACATGAAATGACGATCATGGTGGAGATGCACATAATATGATGGACATGATGATCAAGTGGAGGAGAAGGATCTAAGAGCGCAAGGCAAAGGTATAACCTTAGAGTTTTTCTTTTGCCGGTCTAAGATGAGTAGAGAAGTGATTGACCGGGTTTAGGATACATAGCCGACTATCAAGAGGAGCAATCACGGTTAGCTCGGGAATCAAGTGCCACTAGATCAATGTCTTGAGCATATGCATTAGGATCTAGTAGAGAGCTAACATAACGCCTTGAAAATGTTTGTGAAATGCTAACACACATGCACATGGTGGTGTACACTTGGTGGTGTTAGCACTTTTGCGAAGGCGGTGGAGTTTAAGCGGTAGAGAGGGGTTTGGGTTCCTCTCTCCCTCCCGCAGAGCTTGCGAGGCGGGATTCGGCGCTTTTTGGGGAAGTGAAATGCCTATTTTCTACTGCGCCGGAAGTCGGAAAAGAAACGGAGGCGAACGGCGGTCACTGTGGTGATCGGACGTTGCACCGGACGCGGTCTCGCAGCAGTCAGGCGCGCAGGTGCTAGGGTTTGCAACCGGCGCGTCCGGTCCCTCACGGAACCGGAGCGTCCGGTCAGGCACCCAGAGGGTAGAGCTGGTCGTAGAGCCGACCGGACGCGCAGCGTGTCCGGTCACGTGCGATCGGACGCGTCCGGTCGCAGTGGGAGCTTACTGGACTCCGACTGGACGTCAGGTGCAGCGCGTCCGGTCAAACGCTGGAACGCGTCCGATCACCCTGACCGGTGCGTCCGGTCAGCACGATTTGCACTACGTCATCCGGTAACGGCTAGCTGCGTACCCCTTCGCTATAAATAGAAGTTGGCCGGGGTTTGAGGGTAACTCTTGCATATTTTGAGACCTAGAGACATCCTTTGAGCTAGAGAACAACCCTTCCACTCATCTCTTTGCTTAGTTGCACATCTTGAGTGAGATTCAAGTGCATTGCTTGAGAGTTGCATTCTAGAGGCACTTGATCTTCGAGTTGCTGCGGATTTCTTGTTACTCTTCCGTGTTTTCCGACACGGTAGACGGCTTGGAGTAGCGGAGGTGATTGAGCTCGCAATTAGAGATTGTTGGATCCCTCACCAAGTGTTGTAAGGGGTTCTTGATCCTTCCCCGCAGGAGTTCGCAAATGGATACTCTAGTAGAGCTCGTGGCTTGGAGGATCTCCATCTTGTGTGTGGTTGTGCGGTGTCCGCCGAGGGCTCGACTCTTGATAGTCGATTAGCTCGCGAACCGACAAGGGTGTATTGCCACAACGGGGAGTAGCTTACCGGGAAGCAAGTGAACCTCGGGATAAATTCTTGTGTCATTCTCTTTCCGAGGATTTCTCTTGTGATTGCTCATTGTGATTGATTCTTCGAGTGTATTACTTCTCTACATCGTTGGTATAAGAATCAAGTCACTTGCTCTTTACTTTGTTGTACTAGTCCGAGTGTAGTTTACTTAGTGTAGCCTTTATCACATAGGAGTAAGTAACTTAGTGACTTAGCCTTGTTGGTGTGTATTAGAGATCATAGTCTTGCTTCACTAGAATTGTATATGTGGCTTGCATAGTATAGTTGAGCTAGTGCTAGAATTAGCTTAACCATCTTTTATACTAACGCGTTTGTTTAGTGAAGCTTGTAGAATTTTAAATAGGCTATTCATCTCCCTCTAGCCATTTGGACCTTACACCTAGTCTAGTAAGTAGATTTGAATTCCTCTAAAATAAAGGATCCAAACGGTGTAACAGAACCTATTCAACATTTTGAAATTTATTTGCTATTAGAAAAAACAAAGAAGACACATTTGATTACCATTTTATTGTCGATCATGCACACAATAATACATCTGTTGAAATCAATTTCGAGGTATTTTGTGATGGTAGCATGCAAAAAAAAAAGGGTGGGGATAATCTACATCAATCAAATCAGCTTGTAATTTCAGTAGGTCATCTTTTAATCAACTTCATCATTATGCTACCTGCACTGAGGACCCCTGTCCTGCTGAACGCTTTCACGGTCGGTCGAGAATGTGCCGAGGAAGTTGCGGCATCTGGCATATGCTTATAGGTTCTTCGTGGCGTGCGACCTATCCACCCAGATTTAATATGTTACTCGTATTTTCTTAGATTTAATTTATGAATTAACGGTGTTTTACTTTCAGCAGTAGACGACGTTTCCATCGACAGTGAGACGTCTATGGTGATTTCGTCAATCTTGAGATGTGCCGGAGGTGTTCATAAGAGTAGAGTTTACGTACGTGTATTCATAGAGATGAGTGTGCGTGCGTGTTAATCGTCTGCATCTGTACTTGTGTAATTCAAAAAAAAAAGATAGACACAATTTTCCAGATGTGTACACGTCAGCACGGTCCACGTGGATCATGCCGGCTCTTGAGTCTTCACAGGTCACGCTCACGCTCGAAGACCCACCACCCACCTGCCCGTTCGACCGAGCGCGAAACGTGCACGGACAACAGGGTGCGTGCACCTACGAGCGCCGTACTACGTGCGAGCGGCCACGGCCCACGCCACGGCCCGGCAGTCCGGCACGCGCCGAGTTTCGACAGGCCGCCGCCCGTCCTGCTATGCACCATTTAGACGCGACGACTATAGATCACTGATGACCATTCGCTTTTTGTATTTTTTACATTTTCAATTAAACTTATTTATTTATTTGCAAAAGTTGGAGATTTCGCTAAGTGAATGGTTGAATTTCGTTTCCTAGACAGTGCACATAAAAGAATAATAACTTTTTATATGAGCTCAAAAGATATATAGCTCGACGAATCTATAACTTTGGAATTTCTAACTTTTCACTTTAAAAACTACTCCCTACGTTCCAAATTATAAGTCGTTTTGACTTTTTTGGTTCATCCATTTTGCTATGCATATCTTAGTACTGAAATAATTGATACGATGTTCAGATCTACAAATATAGATATGAAACTTGTATCGATTATTTCAACACTAATAGGGCTTCAAATGAAAAAAAGTTGTAGATCTCATAAAAAAAACTATGATTTTTATTTAAATTTTATTTTTATATGAGGTGATATAAAAAGGTAATAATTATTTTAGAGATATTACTATGTATAGAACTAAATAAATAGATTACTATGTATAGAACTAAATAAATAGTTCCCGATTTATCCAATCGTTTCTAGCATATCTTTAAAAATTATATTTTCCTGATGACCTTGAATAAATAAAAATTATATAAAAATAATAGATCTCAATGAAACGTACAACTTTGTAGTTCACAGATCTTTTTTATGAATCCATATTTGTGATGAAAACTTGAAATAATTGATACATGTTTCAAACCTGCATTTGTAGTTGTAGATCGGAGCATTGTGGTTATTTCAGCATCAAGATAGTTTTAAGTACAAAAGTTGTACACTTAAGTTGTATATCTCGTCAAATTTATATAATTTTTTTATTTATGGGAGTTGTGATTTTTTAAGGTACACTACCCTGAAAAAGGAAATTATGTTTCAATTGGCAGTAAGAAAATTTTGGTCGGTTCCTTGGTGATATCTTAAGGGTTGTTTAATTAGTAAAGATTCTGTCGGTACCAATAGTATAGGGGTACCCACATTTAACGATAATAAAAACTAAAACGATTAAGTCACGATAAATCACAACCCACTACGTGCGACAGGTCCGCCTCGTACGAGGCCGGCTCGACAAAATGCCTCGACCGCGTCCTGTCTCCGACTCGTACGAGGCCCCCTCGACGGGAGGCCTCGACCGTGCTCCGACCCGCGCGGGGCTCGACCGCCCCCCGGGAGCGTTACGACTCGCGTGAGCCCGGGTCGAGGCGCTCGACCCCATCAGTCTCTACCTACCACGGGATGAAAAGTCAAAGCATTTAATGCAACCTACCAACCATCACCTACCGGCATGGCCACGGTCTGGATCGACGTGGGAACAATACCTGTGTCAGTTTTCACTGTTTTACCGCCCATCCCGTGATGGGAGGTGAAAAACGTCACTATTCCCACCATGCCTCATCATGTGCGTCACTATTAACCCTCGAGGGAGGATACGACAAGGTCCGTATGCCGTAGTTCCGGGGATTCGGACTTATCCGTTCGGCCTCGACCCTACCTCGACCCGACCTCGACCACCGACACAGCGCAACAAGGAAGAAAGGACGGTATGGCACGGTGCTCCGGGTCATTTCAGCACCTCACCTTCTACGACATCACGTGCCCAGGGATGGCCTCCCACTCCTAGGGTACGTCGCTACAGTTATCTCAAACAGGGATCGACAAAACATCGTTTCAAGGCCCCCGTTGTCTTGGTCTCCTCACGTCCTATAAAAGGGAAGGCCGGGGCTCTACAAGGGGGGGATGATCAGACGAACAGCTAGACACACACCACGTAGCGACCAACATCTCAAGCAATCAACTTGTATTTTTTCATTTCCCTTTTGAGACTTGGGCTCGACACCCTCTCTCGCAAGCTTGTAACCCCTACGCAAGCACCTCGGTGCAAGGAAATACAAATCTCTCTCACCCCCGCTGGACGTAGGGCCTTCTTTTGCCCGAACCAGGATAAACCCCCGTGTGTTCTCCTTGCATCACCATCCAGGAAAGGGACACGCAGCATTTTACTCGTTGGTTTAGGACCCCCTCGGGTCCGGACACCGACAGTTGGCGCGCCAGGTAGGGGGCACTGTGTGCTAACGTCGTTTTCCCGCCTTTTTCCTGGATGGCTGACCCCGAACGCCCTATCCCGTTGGCCACGGTGATCTGGTTCGGGAGTTTGGAGTTCATGTCGCTCGGCTATGGCTACGATATGGTCCTGCCCCCGCCAAGACATCCTACCGACGAGGATTACGAGCTCTCCCAGCCTGGGGGAGCAATCCGCCGGTACCGTCGCTCCAGGCTGGCGCGAGCCGCTCGGCGGCGGCGAGCCCGGCGCAACCATCGTCTCCACCTGACGGAGGGCAATGGGGTTCCCCGGTTCGGCGCTTCCCAGTCAGACGCCGGCCCGGATTTTCTCGCGGAAAGTCTGGGCAGGATGGGCCTGGCCGAGGACAGCATGCCAGCGGAGAACCCCGCCGCTCCTCCGCCTGGTGCGACGTCGCTGCCCCGTGCCTCCCTCCCGGCGTGGGCGGCAACGTCACCTTCGCCGTTTCCGGCTGGGCTAGTTCCGGTTGCCCAGACGTACGCTTCCTCTGTGGGCACTTGCATGAGTGCTTATGAGGAACTCCCTGGGCACCACCTACGCTCCGCCCTTGACCTTGTCGCGTCCACGCCGGCTTCTGATTACCTGGACTCTACTGAGGCGCCAGGAACAGAACCCCGTGTGGCCGCTTCCCCACGCCGCAACCCCGGTAGCGGCCCACAACGATCATATATCCCCCCGTCGTACTATTATTTCGGCGCCCCTGACTCCGACTCGGCTGATGACACCTACGATCCGACCCGCGAGTGCTTCAACGTCGATGTTGAAGGCGCGTCGGATTCGCAGGAAGAACAGCCGGTCGGAGGAAGGCACACGCCCCCTCATGACGGGCACCCTGCCGGGCAAGGCGAGGCCCAGCTCCTTGCGGTTCAGGGGGCGCAGCTCGACCAAATCCGCGAGTTGCGGGAGAGGCTCGACGAGGAACAAGAAAACCTGCGTCTACTCCAACGAACTCTCGAGCATGAGCGTGCGGAACGCGCGCTTGGCGGGAGAGCTCGCGAAAGAGCTCGCGACGTCAACCGTCGCATCGACGAGGACCGGGTAACCGATCCCCCGGTCTTCGCTCGAGCCAGCCAGAATGTCGTCGCCGCCGCCATGCTCCTCCGCAACATGCCCGAGCCATCGAATTCCGAAGCGCGCCGGGCTCGAGATGAGATCCGAGAACTCCTGGAGACCGCTGCCCTGCAGCAGGCCGAGAGCTCTGCCTCGAGGCGACGCGAGCCCGCCTCGGAGCGGCTCGCGGAGCCCTCTCGGCGAGAGAGAGAGGCCTCGGTTCATCCCGAACCTGCCCGACGGATCCGGATGGTTCCCGCCCCTGAGCCCGTCGCTCATGACCAAGCGCCTCGAGACACCCGTGGCAACATCGTCGAGCGCCGCACGCGCAAGCACGGTGACGGTGTGGCTCGGGGCTACCACGTGCACAGGGGCGGGCGCTATGACAGCTCGGAGGATCGCAGCCCTTCACCCGAGCCTCCGGGCCCTCGGGTCTTCAGCAAGGCAATCCGTGAGACGTTACTCCCGGCACGGTTCCGCCCTCCCACGACTCTTGCCAAGTACAACGGCGAGACCAAACCCGAACTTTGGCTCGCCGACTTTCGCTTGGCATGTCAGTTGGGCGGGGCCACCGACGACCGAGTCATCATCCGCCAACTCCCCCTGTTCCTCTCCGACACCGCTCGAGCCTGGCTCGAGGACCTGCCACCCCAACAGATCCACGATTGGGGTGATCTCGTAAGGGTGTTCGAAGGAAACTTCAAGGGAACTTACATGCGCCCCGGCAACTCGTGGGACCTCCGGAGTTGCAAGCAGAAGCCAGGTGAATCCCTCCGGGATTACATTCGGCGTTTCTCCAGGCAACGCACCGAGCTCCCCAATGTCACCGACTCTGATGTGATCATGGCCTTCCTCTCGGGCACCACTTGCAAGGAGTTGGTCCGAGAGTTAGGCCGTCACACCCCACTCACTGCCAACGGGCTGATGGACATCGTCACCAACTTCGCCGCCGGCGAGGAGGCAGTTGGTGCCATCTTTGGCGGCGAGCAGGACACTGGGAAGCAGAAAGCCGACGATCCCGTGAGCTCCACCCGGGGCTCCAAAAGGAACAACCGCAAGAAGAAGAAGGGCCAGCAGGGCAAGCTCGAGGCCCCGGCCGACGAGCTTGTCGCTGCTACCGAACGCAAGAAGCCTCGAGGCCCCCCCGGCGGGGGCATCTTCGACAAAATGCTTAAAGAACCGTGCCCTTACCACAAGGGACCCACTAACCATAACCTCGAGGATTGTCATATGCTCCGCAGGTACTTCGAGGGCGCTGGCAACAAGACCACCGACAAGAAGGAAGACCCAAAGGGCGATGGCAAGGAGGAGGGATTCCCCGAGATCCACGATTGCTTCATGATCTACGGAGGACCCTCGACCCGCCTCTCAGCGCGCCAGCGCAAGCGAGAATGGCGTGAGGTCTTCTCCGTGCAAACGGCGGTCCCTCGCTTCCTTGACTGGTCCGCGGTAGCCATCACTTTCGACCGTGATGATCATCCGGACTACATCCCCAATCCGGGGGTCTACCCACTCGTCGTTGATCCCGTCATCGCCAACACGCGCCTCACCAAGGTACTCATGGACGGCGGAAGCAGCCTCAACATCATCTACTCCCAAACCCTCGACCTCCTGGGGGTCGAGAGGGCGCGCCTGCAACCTAGCGTCGGGGGCTTCCACGGAGTCGTGCCAGGAAAGCGGGCAGAACCCCTCGGACGGGTCGATCTGCCCGTTTGTTTTGGCACACCGGCCAACTTCAGGAAGGAGACCCTCACCTTCGAAGTGGTCGGGTTCCGTGGGACATACCACGCCATCCTCGGGCGTCCGTGCTACGCCAAGTTCATGGCCGTGCCAAACTACACCTACCTCAAGCTCAAGATGCCCGGCCCAAACGGCGTCATCACAGTGGGGCCCTCATACGAACACGCCTACGAGTGCGACGTCGAGTGCGTCGAGCATGGCGAGGCGGTTTTGGAATCGGCAACCTTGGCCGCAGACCTCGACGGTCTCGCCAACGAGATTCCCGATCCGAAACGCCACGCCGGCAGCTTCGAGCCCGCGGAGGACGTCAAGCTCGTGCCCCTCGACCCCGCTGATCCCAACGGGAAGGCGCTGAACGTCAGCGCCACCCTCGACCCGAAATAGGAAACCGTGCTCGTCGACTTTCTCCGCGCAAATGTCGACATTTTTGCGTGGAGTCCCTCGGATATGCCGGGCATACCCAGGGAAGTCGCCGAGCACGCCTTGGAGATCCGGGCCGGGTCCAAACCGGTGAAGCAACGCCTGCGCCGCTTCGACGAGGAGAAGCGCAGGGTCATCGGCGAAGAGATCCACAAGCTACTGGAGGCCGGGTTCATCAAGGAGGTTCACCATCCCGAGTGGCTAGCTAATCCTGTATTAGTTAAGAAAAAGAGTGGGAAGTGGAGGATGTGTGTAGACTATACTAGTTTAAATAAAGCATGTCCGAAAGTTCCCTTTCCTTTGCCACGCATTGATCAAATCGTTGATTCAACTGCGGGATGTGAAACTCTTTCGTTCTTAGACGCTTACTCCGGTTACCATCAGATAAAAATGAAGGAGTCCGATCAGCTCGTGACTTCATTCATCACTCCTTTCGGCATGTATTGCTACGTCACGATGCCCTTCGGTCTCCGGAACGCAGGGGCAACGTACCAGCGATGCATGCAGCACGTTTTCGGAGAACACATCGGACCAACCGTCGAGGCATACGTCGATGACATCGTAGTCAAGACCAAACGAGCCGATAATCTAGTAGACGACCTCGACGTCGCCTTCAAATGCCTTCGAGCAAAGAATATCAAGCTCAATCCAGAAAAGTGCGTTTTTGGCGTCCCCCGAGGGATGCTTCTGGGGTTCATCGTGTCCAAACGGGGCATCGAGGCCAATCCGGAAAAAATCTCTGCGATAACCAAGATGGCCCCCATCCGAGATTTGAAAGGCGTACAGAGGGTCACAGGCTGCTTAGCGGCGCTCAGCCGTTTCATTTCGCGCCTCGGCGAAAAAGCGCTCCCTCTGTACCGCCTCTTAAAGAAATCGGAGCATTTTTCCTGGACCCTCGAGGCTGAGGAAGCCCTCACCAAACTCAAGGCCACACTCTCTAACTCGCCAATTCTCGTCCCTCCGACCCCAGGAGAGCCGCTCCTGCTTTATGTCGCTGCGACATCACAAGTAGTCAGCGCAGTCCTGGTCGTCGAACGGGCCGAGGAAGCTCATGCCTTGCCCGTCCAAAGGCCGGTCTATTTCATTAGTGAAGTGCTCTCAGAAACCAAGGTCCGTTACCCCCAAATCCAGAAACTGCTTTATGCTGTCATCTTGACACGACGTAAGCTCCGACACTACTTTGAGGGCCACCCAGTTACTGTGGTTTCTTCTTTCCCTCTGGGAGAGATAGCCCAGAACCGGGAAGCCACGGGTAGAATCGCCAAATGGGCGGTCGAGCTCATGGGCGAGACCCTATCCTATGCGCCGCGCAAAGCCATAAAGTCACAGGTGTTGGCAGATTTCTTGGCTGAATGGACCGACACCCAGCTCCCTCCCACACAGCTCCAGGCCGACCTCTGGACCATGTACTTCGATGGGTCTTTGATGAAAACAGGAGCAGGCGCGGGCTTGCTCTTCGTCTCACCCCTCGGGGTTCACATGCGCTACGTCATCCGGCTCCATTTCCCTGCATCCAACAACGTCGCCGAATACGAGGCACTCGTCGTGGGGCTAAGGATCGCCATCGAGCTCGGGGTCCGACACCTTGATGTTCGAGGCGATTCCCAGCTAGTGATCGACCAAGTCATGAAGAGCTCGAGCTGCCGCGACCCCAAAATGGAAGCCTACTGCCAAGAGGTACGACGCCTCGAGGACAAATTTCATGGCCTCGAGCTCAACCACATAGCACGCAAATATAATGAGGCCGCCGATGAACTCGCAAAAATCGCGTCAAGTCGAACTACGGTCCCACCCGACGTTTTCGCAAAAGATCTCCAACGGCCATCCGTCGACCTTGGGTTGGACGGAGGGGTCGACGGGTCGTCACTCGACCCCCCACCAGTGGCAGAGGCCCCCTCGACCGGGGCCGAGGACATGCAGGTGGAGGGATCGACCCCGCCATCTGAAATCGAGACTGATTGGCGCTCACAATACCTCGACTATCTTATCCAAGGGGACCTCCCCTCGAGTAAGACCAAGGCCCGACGGATCGCTCGACGGGCCAAAACTTTTGTGATCATTGGTGACAGTAGGGAGCTGTACCGCCGCAGCCCTACGGGCATTCTCCAACGTTGCATCACAAACAAGGAAGGCAGGGACCTGCTCAACGACCTGCACTCGGGGGCTTGCGGTCACCACGCTGCGCCTCGAACCCTCGTCAGGAACGCCTTTAGACAAGGGTTCTATTGGCCGACCGCGGTCTCCGACACCGTCAAGCTAGTACGCTCCTGCGAAGGTTGTCAGTACTATGCAAGGCAGACTCACCTCCCGGCACATGCTCTACAAACCATTCCCATCACGTGGCCGTTTGCCGTTTGGGGGCTCGACCTCGTCGGACCGCTGAAAAGGACTACTGGTGGCTTCACCCATTTGCTTGTCGCAATCGACAAGTTTTCCAAGTGGATCGAGGCTCGTCCCATCACCAGTATTAGGTCAGAACAAGCCGTCATCTTCTTTACCGACAT
This sequence comes from Saccharum spontaneum, assembly GCA_022457205.1. Taxonomy (NCBI): domain Eukaryota; kingdom Viridiplantae; phylum Streptophyta; class Magnoliopsida; order Poales; family Poaceae; genus Saccharum; species Saccharum spontaneum. The sequence continues at coordinate 50,576,826 of CM039613.1, forward strand.
CATCCATCGATTTGGGGTTCCGAACTGCATTATCACTGACAACGGCACCCAGTTCATTGGTAAAAAGTTTCTGGATTTCTGTGACCACCATCACATCCGCGTGCTCTGGTCGGCCGTAGCTCATCCAAAAACGAACGGCCAAGTAGAGCGTGCCAACGGCATGCTCCTGCAAGGCCTGAAATCCCGAATTTTCGACAAGCTAAACAAGCACGGCAAAAGATGGGCCGCCGAGCTACCCTCGGTCCTATGGAGCCTGAGAACAACGCCGAGTCGAGCCACGGGGTTCACTCCGTTCTTCTTAGTCTACGGGTCCGAGGCTATGCTTCCGACTGATATAGAATACGGATCCCCAAGGTTAAAAGCCTACAACGAAAGAAATAACGACGCCGCAAGGGAGGACGCCCTCGACCAGCTCGAGGAAGCCCGAGATGTGGCTTTATTACATTCTGCCAGGTACCAGCAGGGTCTCCGACGCTACCATGACAGACATGTACGAAGGCGCGACCTCAACGTTGGCGATTTGGTGCTGCGTCGGAACCAGAACACCAAGGGACGCCACAAGCTCACGCCACCATGGGAAGGACCGTACATCATCGCAGAAGTACTAAAGCCGGGCACTTACAAGCTATCCAACGAGAAGGGTGAAATCTTCACCAACGCCTGGAACATTGAACAGCTACGTCGCTTTTTTCCTTAGAAAGCCTCGAGGCTTTGTATTTCCTTTTTCATCAAATAAAGAATACAGCAATGTTCAAACTTTTCGCTTCACAATGAGGGAGGATCGACCCTGCACTCCCAGAATCGACCCTCCCTCGGGGGCTAAAGGGGGGAACCCCCCCAGTCCCTGAAAAAACTTGTACTCTCTTTTAAATTTAAGAACCGCTTTTCTGATCGACTTCGCTGCAAGAGCACCCTAAGGTTCGAAAGGGCTCTCGAGCCAGGAGTATCACCTACGCCTCCGAGGCTACGGTACCTCCACTCACCCCTCATGCCTTCTAAGGGCGCGACCGCACGCTAAATAGGTCTTATAACGGTTTGTAACTTTGAAAAAGAATACACCCACTGCCGCTTAGATCAGGTTCTCACACGATCTACGAGACCGCAAGAGCACCCTAAAGCTCGAGGGCAGTCGAGCCGTGGGATCACTTACGCCTCCGAGGCTACGGTACCCCCACTCGCTCCCTTACGCTAAAAGGCGCAACTGCGTGTTAAGTAGATTATGCGAGAACACGATTCAAGCAATAGAGGGAACAAAGGCTCGAATAAAACTAAATTGACCACGAACTGGCTTAAGTTTCGAGTTCTTAGGGCCCCTGAGGCCACCACGACCAAAATTCAAAATAACTAACTTATTACACGGGCCTCCATGCCCAGATTTGGCTCACAGGCCTTCGTCGTCAGCGGGCGGCACCACCTCGGGCTCAAAGAGCGAGGCCAGACGGCTCCCAGGCCCCTCCGCGGCTTCGATCAGATCCAAGCAAGCGTCCGCGTTCTCCGCGTCCGTCCGCTCCGGGTCTGTGATGAAGCCGTCGGCGACGAGCTCCATGTCGAACACAAAGCCCGAGCGGACGACGGCCAGCGCCCTCTTTACGCCGTGGTGGAGGCTGTCCCGTATCTTTCTCTCGGGCGAGGTGACCCAGCGCCCGCTTACCCGACGGACGAAGGAGTTCCCCGGAGCGTCTTCTCCGGTATCGACGTCGGGCTCGACCCCCAGACCGTCACACACCGAGGTGATCGCGCCCTGGAGCAGCTGGGTCCTCTGGGTCTCGGCTTCCAGGAGGCTCTGCAGGGAGTTCGCGGTCGAGTGGGCCTCCTGGTTCTCGCGCTCCAGCTCTGAAATACAACAAGGCAGATTAGCACCTGACACGCCGCCTCAGCCACATAGCTGCTACGAGCTACTTACCTCCAACATGGGTCTTCAAACCCACGACCTCGTCGCGGAGCCCCCCGCACGTCCGCTCGAGCCCCAGGAGGGCGCTGTCCTTCTCGCGAACGGCCGCCTTCAGGGCCTCGATCTCTTGGAGGGCGGTCTGGAGCGCCGCGTCCTTCTCCTGGACGGCCCCATTCAGCGCCGAGACCTCGCCCTTCAGCGTGCCAAGCTGGGCTGTCACCTGCCCAATTTGGACGTTGAGGGCGTCCCGCTGACGGCCAACCTGGGAGACGTCCTCCTCGAGCTCCTTGACCCGCGCCGACAGGGGCTCGAGGTCTCGGCGGGCCTGGGCAGCCTCTTCCCGGGCCTTGTCCGCCTCGGTGCGCATCGAGGCTTCAGCCGCCCATGCCTGGATCGCCTCTTCCTTCACCGTCGAGTAGGCGGTGCGCAGTTCCGCCATCTCAGCGGACCGATCGGCGAGCCTCTTTTGAGTCTCCTCGACCAGGGCCCGTTGCCGGGACAGCGACGCCCACACACCGCTCTCACCTCGGATGAAGAGCGACTTTCGGCGGGAGGTCTCCTTGAGTTCCTAATTCAAGGAAAACCAAAAAGCATAATGAATCCCAAGGAAAAAGACACAAAGAGCCACGGAATAAGCCGGCAAATTAATCATACCTCGGTGGCATCCAGCATGCCCCGCGAAACGGCGTCGGACGCCACGCTGAGCAGCCGAGCGAGATGCCGGCGGACGCCCTCGAGGTACTGCCAGCGGTGGACCTCATCCCTGTCGTTCAGGATAAGGATGGGCTCGCCGTCGAGGTTCGCGGCATCCTTGAACGCAAGGGGCGGCCCTCCCCACCTCGGGATCTCCTCCTCGGCCCGCGCTATCGCCATCGCAGCGAAGTCTGGCCACGACGACGACGGCGCAGCCGGGGCACCTCCCGGCCCGGTCGAAGGGCCGGCCTCGTTACCCTCGCTCGCCCCCCCGGCAGGGGCCGAGGCTTCCGCCCGGCTTGTAGTCTCGCCCTCCTCGGCCCCCACTATCTCCTTTCCCTTGTCCAGGGGGGCGTCGTCGAGGATGACGACCACGGGCGCCCGTCCCTCGGCAGTGACCGGCCCCTCGGCAGCCGGCGCCTCCGGAGCCGGCACCTCTGCCGTCGACGCCTCTGCGGCCGGTATCTCGCCCGACGGCGGCTCGGAAGCCGGCGCTCCAACCGCCGGTACCCCCGCGACCGGCGCCTCAACTTCCGGCGCCACCGCCTCCGGGGCTCCGGCAGAAGGCCCGACGGCCCCACCTTCCGTCATGCCCACCGGCCGCACCGGTAGGTCTTGCTGCGGCTGCGGCTCCCTCGCCGGCGCCACCTCCTGCTCCGGCGCTGGTGCAGCCCCCTCCGCGGTGGCCTCGGCGGCCGCCTCCTCCGTGGCCACCTCGACGGTGGCCTCAGCCGAGGGCAGCGCCTTAGGCTCCGCCTCGACCGGGCCGGGCGCCACCGTCCTTGCCGGCTCTGACCCCGCCACCGCAGGATCGGGGCCGGCAGCCGTCGAGGCACCCGCGGCCTCCCGCTGCCGACGGCGCTCCTTCGCAGCCTCGACCTCCCGGACCCAGGCCGCGTCCTGCTCCGCCGACCGGTTAAGGACGGCGGCGCTGGCTCGAAGGGATTTCACGGGGGTGGGCCCCATGGTCTCCGCCTTCCGTTTCAGCCTGAAAAATAAAGGATAAGTCGACCAACGAAATCAAAAGATAAGACGAGTCCCCTTCTGTTCAGAAACTTACCCAGAGATCGGCACCAGGGGCCTCGACCCCCCACGGTCCGAGCCGCTCGAGGTCGCAGGCGGTGGCCTCGCGGCAGCCCCACCCGCGGACCGGGCGCTCCTCGGGGCTCTCGCCGGCGCGCCGCTACGCGCTTTCTGCGCCTCCGAGGCCAACTGGCCTCGGGTCTTCACGCCCGACGAGGGCGCCGCCGACGACGATGTCGGCACCCCCGCCCCCGTCCCCGCCTGAGCTTGCGGGGCCTGGGCTGGGGCAGGCGCCCCCGTTGACCCCTCTGGCTGGGTCCGGGGCGAGGCGGCCCCTCCCGCCGAGGGGCCCGCCTCCCTCTGTTCCTCCTCCTTCTTCTTCTTCCTCTTCTCCTCTTCCTCGTCATCCTCCTCGACCTCCTCGACCACAACGACCGAGGAGGATGGCCCCGCGAGGGGCTCCAGCAGAGGGCGGATGTCGGGGAGGTTCCCCAGCCCGGTCGCGGCCTCGTACCGCGACAAGGCGTCGTCATCCTCGCCGCTGCTGCCGTCGTCCTCTCCCGACATGGTTTCGGAAGGCGACGGCTCCAAAGGGAGCCCGTCGAGGGCCTGTTGGCGCCGGAGTTTCTTCCGCGCCTCCTTCTCCCTGGACTTCCGGGCCGCCCGCTTCTTGGTCGATTCCTTGGCCGCCCTCTGCTTCGAGGCGTGCTCCCGTCGAGCGTCCCGAGCAGGTAGGTCCTCCGGAACCGGCGGTCGTGTCTCCCGCAGCGCCGATAGGTCCTGCACAATGGCGTCGACCGGATTAGGGGAAGGTCTCAAAGACGAACCGAACTAAAAGACAAACGTACTAAGGAACTTACCACGGGCTCGAACCCCTCAGTGGGCCTCATAGGGAGCCGGTCGGCTTCCTCCGCCTTGAAGGTCCCCACCATCCGGCGGGCTCGGCGAAGCCCCTCCTCGGGGGTGAGGGTCTCGTGCGACATCCGGCTCCCCTCCAAAGACGCCTCCGGGGTCATCTGGTCGAGGCGCAGGCGGCGTCGGCACAGCGGCATCACCCGACGACGGTGGAACGCCGTCGCTACTGCCGCCGCCGTCAGGCCTCGAGCACGAAGCTGCTGCAGCGCCGCCAGCAACGGGTCCAGGCGCGGCTTCTCGACGTCCGGCACGCCGTACACCCAGTTGTCCTCCCGGGCGGTCAGCACGCGGCCGGTATACCTCGGCAGCTGGTTCTCGTCGTTGCGGAGGTAGAACCAGCCCGTGTGCCACCCGCTGTTCGAAGAGATGAGGCGCGCCGGGATGTACTGGTCCGTCCGACTCGACCTCAACTGAAGGACGCAGCTCCCTACCCGCACTGCGTAGAAGGCGCCCTTCGCTCCCGCGTTCCGCGCGAAAAGCTCGGCCTTGAAAAGGTGGAGCCACAGGTTCCACTGCGGCTCCACCCCGAGGTATCCCTCGCAGACCGCCGCAAAGATGGCGGCCTGCGCAATGGCGTTGGGGGCGAGGTGGTGGAGCTCCACCCGGTAGTAGTGGAGGAGCGCCCGCATGAAGACCGACGACGGGATACCGAACCCCCGTTCGTGGAAGCTTACGAAGCTCACCACGTAGCCTTCCGGGGGGGCCGGCTCCCGATGGGTCGACGGCGGCGCGATCCACTCCGGCCGCGACCGGCTCGTCCTCGGCCGCAGCAACCCATCCGCGACCAGCTCCTCCAGCTTCTTCTCCGTCACGGAAGAGGAGGCCCAGCCGTCGGTAGCAAGGAATTGGCTCTTTCCAGCCATCAGCGCCGACGGGAAGGAAAAGTGTGGAGAAAAAGGGCGGCGGCGGCGGCAATGCGGACGGAAAGCGCAAGGGGGCTAGGGTTTCCTAAGGCAAAGGATGGCAAGAACGCAAAGAACCGGAGGGGAACACAGACCCCCGGGCCTCGTTTTTATAGACCGGGAAGAAGTTCAACGGCCGCGCGAAAAGGTAGGAACAGTTTCCCGTAATAAATGCGCCCACCTAACCGTCCTTCTTGCCTTACAGGAGCGGGGCACGTGGCCGTCCCCACGCAGTAACCGAATGCCACGCCGCCCACTACCGCGCCGATCTCGCCCTAAAAAGGCGCGCCTGGCTAAACGGGCGGGGCGAGATCCGCGGACGGATATTCCGAGATTCCGCTAACGGGCTCCGGGCCTGCTTTAAGTCTCGAGGGAACAGAGGCTGGCCCTCGACCTGGGTTTCGACAGCCGCCCTCGAGCACAGAGCAAGGGACGACCAGGGATGCGCTCATACATGGCCAGGGCTCGAGCCACGCTCTCGAGGCACCCCAGGACGTATTCGAGGCCAGAGGACGAGGTCGAAGCAGGAATCCCCACGGGGGAGGCAACGAGCCCTCGGATCCCGTCGAAGGGAACCGACATCCGCACGACCACTCCCTGGCATTTTCGTAGAGTGCCTCCGGGCCACAAGCCGACTCCTAACGACTGGAGCACGAACTCTCACTCGAATCTCCCCGCTAGCAGCTCACCGGAGGTCGCCGGACTCGCCCAAACGGGGTAGTACGACGTTCCCCACCCCTCCTCTTCCTTTCCGGAGGAAGAGCGCGAGGGACGGACAACGAAAGACGGCAGGGACTCTGATCGACCTCGTGCGCGTGAGGCTCGGGGGCTCGGCCGCATCAATTACTCCCTGATAAAAAATATAAACAAGACCTCGGAGGAGATTTTCTCAATACTCCACCGAGGCCTCGGGGGCTACACCCGGCGGGTGCGCTCGCGCGCCCCCACCGGAGAAGTACTGAGAACGCCTAGGCATCCCTGCTAAAAAAGATAAACGATGCTATGACTCCAGTTCATCGGTAAAAAGCCTCAAGGAGAGTGAACGTACACTCACCTAAAGGCTCGGGGGCTACTGTCGGTACCAATAGTATAGGGGTACCCACATTTAACGATAATAAAAACTAAAACGATTAAGTCACGATAAATCACAACCCACTACGTGCGACAGGTCCGCCTCGTACGAGGCCGGCTCGACAAAATGCCTCGACCGCGTCCTGTCTCCGACTCGTACGAGGCCCCCTCGACGGGAGGCCTCGACCGTGCTCCGACCCGCGCGGGGCTCGACCGCCCCCCGGGAGCGTTACGACTCGCGTGAGCCCGGGTCGAGGCGCTCGACCCCATCAGTCTCTACCTACCACGGGACGAAAAGTCAAAGCATTTAATGCAACCTACCAACCATCACCTACCGGCATGGCCACGGTCTGGATCGACGTGGGAACAATACCTGTGTCAGTTTTCACTGTTTTACCGCCCATCCCGTGATGGGAGGTGAAAAACGTCACTATTCCCACCATGCCTCATCATGTGCGTCACTATTAACCCTCGAGGGAGGATACGACAAGGTCCGTATGCCGTAGTTCCGGGGATTCGGACTTATCCGTTCGGCCTCGACCCTACCTCGACCCGACCTCGACCACCGACACAGCGCAACAAGGAAGAAAGGACGGTATGGCACGGTGCTCCGGGTCATTTCAGCACCTCACCTTCTACGACATCACGTGCCCAGGGATGGCCTCCCACTCCTAGGGTACGTCGCTACAGTTATCTCAAACAGGGATCGACAAAACATCGTTTCAAGGCCCCCGTTGTCTTGGTCTCCTCACGTCCTATAAAAGGGAAGGCCGGGGCTCTACAAGGGGGGGATGATCAGACGAACAGCTAGACACACACCACGTAGCGACCAACATCTCAAGCAATCAACTTGTATTTTTTCATTTCCCTTTTGAGACTTGGGCTCGACACCCTCTCTCGCAAGCTTGTAACCCCTACGCAAGCACCTCGGTGCAAGGAAATACAAATCTCTCTCACCCCCGCTGGACGTAGGGCCTTCTTTTGCCCGAACCAGGATAAACCCCCGTGTGTTCTCCTTGCATCACCATCCAGGAAAGGGACACGCAGCATTTTACTCGTTGGTTTAGGACCCCCTCGGGTCCGGACACCGACAGATTCACTCCCTGATTTTTAGCTCTAATTTCATGATTCTTTGATGGAGAGCAAATGAAAAGTTACTTTGACGGGGATTGAACGAGTAGTGGTTTTTTAGCTCTTAGTTTGCAAGCAATTCTTGCAAGATTCTCATCAAATTCTACTTGTGTTTTACCCACTTGACGGTTTTAAAGTAGAATATGGAGTTGGGACGCTTGAAAAAGGCCCATTAGTTCATCTATCAGTCGGCGATAATATGCAATTATTTGTTAATAGTTTTTTTTTGCAAAAAAAATCCTGAATTTATCTTATATCTAATATTACAAATAAGAAGGATTCTTCCGCACGTTGTCTAACTCATCTCTCTAATATGTGGGGCCATCCTACGTCTGAACACTCTAACCAATTCTCTCTCATATCCCCTCTCCGAATAGCTCTACCACCGGCACTAGATTCGCAAGCTCTTGCCCGCCTACTCTGATGAGGGTGTGGTAGAGAAACATGCTGGCAGGCATAGGTAGAAGCGATGCAAATAGTGTAGGATGAGGATCTGGTGGTGAGAGTCAGTGCCTTCTTGGATGGGCGATGCGGGATGAGGGTTGAAGGGTGGTCGAGCAGTAGTTGGGATGGTGGTGGCTGTCTGGCTGACTTCTTTGCACAATGGAGTGTATCTAGGAAGCAAAGAATATCAACAAGGACTATGTGCTCATGGTCACAGGCATTTTCTTGGGCAGGTTGTTGGAGGGCGGTGGAGACGACCGGTGCGGTTGTTTTTTTCGATCAAAGAAGAATTATATTAGCTAATAGCTGAGTACATCAACACACTATAAGTATTCTGGAATATACTGCATATATCTAGAAACCGATTTTCATCTAAATTGTACCGTATGGATGACCGCACATGTAAACACTCGGCAAAAGGCCTAACAACAGATGCCCAACGAACGACGGCAACATTCCTGTAGGCGGAGTTGAGAAAATTCTTCTTCCTAATGTCTTTCTTCTTATTCTTTCTGTCACCAAAGAATGAGAAAGACTGATCTGAAATTTGTTCTCCCTAGTCCTTCATCGTAGTAAGAACTAATCACAGCAAAACAGAGAAGATACTAGAGAAAATTATTCTATGGCGGTGACATCATCTCCGCCTTGATGTTGTTGTCCGAAAATAAAAGTCTCCATGTCGTCATACCGGTGAAGTTGGTGATGCCGTAGTTGTCGCATCATCTTCAAGAGCCGCCATGGAGAAAACAATTCAATCTTGCCTCCTCACCATCGCCGGTGAGGAGGAGGAGATAAATCCCCAATATCAAAAAAAAAAATTGGCATGAAGAGACCCTAACCCTAAAGACTCGATTAAAACTTATTAAAAACGATAAATCCCCACTCCCTCTGACCTCCGGCGAAATGCCAGAGGAGAAGTGAGGGGAATCGGCGGAGGCGGCGACGCTTAGGACGAGGGGTCGCCAAGTCGGGCGACCCCGAGAGGAAGGAGCGAAGCGGTACGCTGCCTCTGCGTTATGTTTTCGACCGGTGCGGTTGTTAGGGCAAGCATGATAGACTTTTGTAGACAACGGACAGACATGGGCAACACCAATGTGTAGTGGCAAAAGCCCTAGATTTTAGGCTCACCACTCTGTTGAAGGTACCGCCATGGTGAGGCTGCCATCATGGGCAACAGTGGAAACAAATCTAATGTGCATGAAATCGGATACAAATGTCACTATTACCATATTATTTTATTGGATCCGAATACACATTTGAATATTCTTGAATACGAATGCAAAAGGAATAGCTCAAATTCGGAATCACGTTCAGATATCTATTCAATTTAGTTGTCTATGAGCATACATCCGTGTTTTGCCAATGATCTTATTATATAGTGAATTCAAGGAAAACTAAATAGCCAACCAATCCAAGAACGGAAATACTTCCTGCAGGACGCTGTTCGTGACTCTACGTCCGGACATGGCTCCTCATGAGCAGGCCCCAAACAAAAAAAATCATCATTTCCTTATGCTCATCCGTCCATCCCTCCCGAGCCCACACCCCACTCCTTCGCGCTTATCCACCCAGCCTTAAAGTAGCGTGGTTGCTCATCCGTCCACCCCTTCCTCCAGTCTGCGCTCGTCGGGCTGCCGCGCAGTTTCATTTCCCTGTTGCCGGCAGCGCCGTGCGCCCTCGCCCCCTGCATCTCTCACCTGCGTGGTAGCCACCCGCGTTGCTCAGTGTGGCTGCTCATCCATCCATCCTCTTCCACAGCGCGCTTGCGGGCTGCCGCAACGTGCCCTTCCCCCTATCGCCGGCCGCGCTGCACGCCCTCGCTCCATATGCCGCTCACCTGCGTGGCAGTCACCTGCGTCGCTCGCTCCCTCGCCGTTCATCCGTCGCCTATCGCTGTTGGGCGCGCCACTGACCCTGCCATGGCCACTGGGGCACATGTGTCGTGGCGCCTTAGGTCTTCCCTGGTCGAGCCAAGGGGCACCCACGAGCGTGGCCGGTGCTAGTAGTGCTCGCCCGCCATGGCATATGTATGTTTCAAGTATTTCAGATGTTTCAAATGTATGTTACAATTATTTTATCTTGATGTTGTAAAAGTAGATCGGAGGATGTTGCATATGTTTCAAGTGTTTGAGAGACATGTTGCAAACATTTGTTTAAAATGTTTCATCTGTTTCTAGACGTCTATCGCAATCTTTTTTTATCTGGAGGTTGCGTATATTTCACACATATTTTACAACAGTATATTCTAAATGTTTCAGTTGTTTCAGTCTTATGTTGCAGCAAGTGGTTTTATGTTGCAAGTTGCAAATATGGATGTTTCGTGTGTTTTACATACATGTTGCAAGTGCGTGTTCCAAATGTTTCATCTACTTTTAGACGTACGTTGCATTCAAATGTTTTTCATGTTGCAAGCGTTTTATGTTATACAGCCGAAGGCTAGCGGACTAGGCACGCGGCGCATGGGGGGCCGGTGACGGTGGTGCTGCGGTCAGGGCACACTGAGGGCGTGCTCGTCCTTAGCTGCTCATTTCGGCTCCTGAGTGTGTAACACTCCGGTGTTACGCAATGCATTTGCATGACAATCATATTGCATGGCATTTCATATCATCATAATCATGTGTGATAATGTTATAACTTGAATGAAATAAAAGCTTGAAAATGATATCTGTGATGTAATATATTAATATGCTAATCACATTACACCAAAATCTTGCAACTATAAATTTTATATCACTTAGAACCATAGTTTAATTTTTGGAGCAACTAGATGACTCAAAATTTTGTCAAAAACTTGTTCAAAAATATTAATTAAAAATATTCAAAAATACTCCCTATTTTAGCTTTTATTCTGCAATTCAAAATCTATTAAGAATTTTTAGTTGACCCCTTAATCAAAGTTGTAGAGAATGAAATTCTAAACAACTTTTATTTTTGGGTCAATTCCAGAAAATGTCTTCTTCTTGTTCAAAAAGGGGTTTGAAGTTTGAATTTCATTTGATTTGAAATTGGGAAATTCAAAAAAATTCAAAACCGGCTTAGCAGGCCGCCGCCTCGGATTCGGCCCGCTGGCCGAATCGGCCCGCGCCGCTCCCCGCGCGCGCGCCCGCAGCCGCCTCCGCCACGGCCAGGCCCAGCCGGCCCCCTCCCTCTTCTTCCCGCTCTCGCCCACGCGCGCTGGCGTCCCCGACAGCAAACGCTCGCCGCGTGGCGTCCGCATGCCGGCGACGCCACCGCGTGGCCGCCGTGGACCCTGCGCCCGCGCTCAGCTTCAAAAACAGCCGAGCACCGGGTCTCCCTTCCATTCTCGCCTCGCCGCTCCCTCTCTTCCTCCCTCCAGTGAAAGCCACAGCGGAACGCCGCTCGCCACCGAGCTCCGCCACCGTCTCCGCCCTGTTCCGGCACCGGTGGACCACCTCCGTCCAATTGCCCGTGCCCGAAGCTCCGCCCCATCCTCTCCTCCTCCGAACGGGTGTCACCATCTCCCCGTTTGCCCCGGTAGGGCTCAATTTTTCCCCGCCTCGCCGCGCCACCGCGACGGTGCCGTCGAGCCCGTACTCCGCCACCGCCTCGCTCGCCCTATCTCTGCCCTCCCGTGTCTCCTTCACGCGTTCACCATTCTATTGCGAGCGTGTTGCGCGTTTTGGTTGGCCTCGGTTTGGCCGGAGCCGGCCGTTGGCCCGTGACCGCCGCCGCGGCGTTGAGGCCGTGAACGCCGGCGACCGCGCTCGGTTCCCCCCCTCGGTGGACTGGGCTGCGCCTGTGGGCCGCGCCCCGAGCGAGCCGGCTCGGCCGTTCCCCCGCGCGCGCAAGCCGGGCTGCGAACGGCCATGGGCCGCTTGATTTCCCGGGCCGGCCCAGTGCCGTTTTAAAGAAATTCATTTTCCATTTTCTTTTATTATTCTTGGTGAAAATGCTTAGGAAAATATTTTAGCAGTCATTTCAGCTCCAAAAAAATTGTGAAATAAAATTCTCTAGATGCATTGGAACCAGATCTATGATATAAAATTATTGCATGTCAAATTTGAGATACTTTTCTGTAGAGTTTTTAATTAACTATTGAAATGGCTGTTTTCTTGATAAATGTTTAATAAATCCTAGAAAAATCAGAAAAATGTGATTCCAAGTTTGTTAATCTTTTTGTGCCATGTACTTGCTAGGAAAATTTTATCTCATGCCTGTTCTGTAGAAAAATGTGTAGGTGTAGTTCAAATGTTTTCTATCACTAATATTTGTTATTTTTGTTATTTAAATAAATTTGAATAGAACATGCAAGTGATAATTTTTCTATAGTGTTTGTTTACTGTGTAGAAAGTAGAAAAATTTCTAAATCTGTTGTTTGATACTTTTCATAATGTAAAGTATTTTAAATATTCATTTTTAGGCCTTAGCTTGTTATTTTTGTATCGACAGTCCTAGTTATCCAAATGCAATAAAAATCTTGTGTCAGGCTAGTTTTGATATTAGTAATCCACTGTAATTTTCTAAGATTTTTCTGTGCTACTAAACTATGTGTTGATGTTCAATTATAGGGCTAATTAGGGTTTACATTCATTCTTTAATGCAAAAATAGTTAGTAAACTATACTTTGGTGTATCTTTGAAGCATCTTGAGTGTCAAAGTGCCTTTGCATGGTAGAGAATAGTGGTGGTAGTTTTCGAGTACATGTTCTTGGATGACGTAGACTACCTCGTAGAAGAGTCGTAAGTTCCATGTAATCCAAAGAATGTAACATGCTCATTTACATCTCATTTATTCATCATCATCCTCTCATGTCACCCCTGCAATGCACCTATGCATGAGCACTCATACTTCTGCATCACACAGGATCGCAGGAAGTGACCCCGGCCACAGTTCCCGAGGACCCAGAGGAGCAGTCCGAGGTGCCAGAGCAGGAGCTGACCGAAGCCGAAGAGGAGGCTGGTGAAGATCTTCCGGAGTGCCCCGACCATCGTCCGAGCTCCTTTGAGCGAGGCAAGCCCCGAAGCATTTCTCCCCCGGTTTGCAAATAATTTATCATTAACTTTACTTAATTTGATGCATTACGTTTAGAAGTTGTTTGCAAACGTTGCTGCATTATACCTTGTTTCACCTTGCTTTACCCGATCCTTGTTACCCTGGTGTCCGCGGTCAATAATTGCTTAGCTTGCTTAGACCGGTAGAAGTCGGGTGATTGCCTGTCATCCGCGAGCTATAGGGGATTACCTGGATTATGTGAAAGAATGTCATGTGAGAATAACTAAGTGTCGAAATGAATCTGAGACCGGGCGGAAGCTTGCAGGGTTCTGGACTGTAGTGTCTTCCGTCTGTGTCGATTAAGGACCGTCCGTTGTCGGGCCTCGAGTCATGTTGAACGCATGCCTCACATTTAGCTGGCCGAATAAAGTACCTTTCGACCGCGAAGCCGGGAGATTATTCGGGCCGAGTGGATTGCCCGCAACGCACTGTACCGGAGCAGTAGTGGCAGGAAACGGGGGCACGATGATAAGGCCAAAGAGCAGTCGGGCGGCCCCCGGGTACATGTAATTCCTGACAAGCTCGCGACTTTACCTGAATGGTTGACTCGGTGACCAATACCTCACTTTAGCGGGTGAGTGAGGTTTGTGTGAGGAATAAATTACCAGCTGGTCAATAATCGATTCGAATCGCCATCGTTCACTGGATAGTGAACACTTGACTTGAGCTACTTCATCGTAGTAACATTGATGAAACACTTGGATAGTTATGTGAAAAATGACATGGTAATGATTGTTAATGATCAATGGTAATCCTTACTTGCTTAATCACATGACTACTCTAGCATATGTGCAAATATAGTTGACAGGGTAATAAAGATTAAAATACTACATGCTTTTGAAAAAGGACTGCTAAGTTAAACTGCTTTTCTTGCAAATGAGTCAGCTACCCCACCAAAAAGCCTATCATGATCCTTGTGTCATTTTATTTTGGTTCTGTCGGGTAAGTCTAGCTGAGTACCTTCTCGTACTCAGGGCTTTGTTCCCACTTGTTGCAGATGGACAGATGTACTATGGTTATTGTATCAACTGTCTCTATCCTGCCATGGGCGAAGCTTAGGACCATGGGCAATGGTCAATCACTACTCCTCGTCTGATGCTTTTGCTGGAGATGATCACAAGCTGGCACTTTATTTCAAACGTTGTGTGTGTGCGTGATTTGAACTACTGCTTCCGCTACTTTTATTCGAACCTGGTTTGTAATAACTATGTTTAAACTCCGATGTATTTTGTGCCACAAACTTCTATGTAACTTATGACGGTGACCGCTAAACTTAATACGATCTTGGCTGTTATGTGAATGGTTTGAAATCCGTCGAGATTTCACGGACTACCGGGTTATACGGGCTTAAGTTTGTTAAATTGTCCTTCCGTTGGATGATTTTCTTACTTAATCTCGTATAATTGGGCGGTTCTGTTACAGAGTGCTACCCGCGCAAAGAGAGAGAAGGGGGTCAAGGACGATCGGTGGGCGCAGAGATAAGGTGAAGTGCGCGCGTGGGACAGGGCGAAGGCGGACGGAGGCAGGCTGAATGGGTGTCTAGATATGCGCGTCTGTCCGGACATCCGAACGCTAGCCACGCCCATCCGAGAGAAGTGTCACTAGAAAATAAGGGGTTCTTGACATACAAATACTTCAGATAGATGCAAATCAAGTAGCAGAGTTCTTCAACTCTTACACAACTAGAGCATGATTGATCCAAAGAGGGTATTCCGATGGAAACTAATGTGTGCTCAGAAAGATAGATTTCTGATCACATATACCGACACAGATCCACTTAGAGAATTCTGAATTAATATTCTTCAGCACGAATAACTTGACAGGAACACTATGTAGGTTTCTAGAGCGATGGCTCGGCAAGAAAATAAGATCTACTCTCTCCATTCCAAATTATAAGACGTTCCAAGAATCTTGGAGAGTCAAAGAATCTCAAGTTAGACCAAATTTATATGATAAAATAATAATATTTATAACATCAATTAAGTATCATTAGATTCTTCATTAATTATATTTTTATAGTATACCTATTTGATGTTATAAATTTTTATAATTCTCTCTATAATTTTGATTAAACTTAAGATGCTTTAACTCTCCAAGATTCTTGGAATGCCTTATAATTTGGAATGGAGGGAGTACTCGGACTTCAGCCTAAACAAAGAATGGTCCAACGCTAACCGGCCAATGGGCCTAACTAATTAAATGTAAAGTGAACTAGACTAACAATGCCAAACATTATCTGAAGATGATGGTGTAGGTTCTTATCAACATCGAATACTTGTGAATCGGGCATAATTGGTTGCATCAGGATTCAAGAATTAGAATATGGAACCCCAGAAAATAGGACAGCTACTTACACGAACAAGACTGACGGGCAAACTAATTCCAGTTAGAGTCTCTTGAACCCGAAAAGGAATACAGTGGGGGTCATCACACCAGAGGGTTTAATTATCAGTCTATGAATTTCTTTACTAGATGCATATATATATATATATATATATATATATATATATATATATATATATATATATATATATATATATATATATATATATATATTCAGAAATCTTTAAAAATCAAAGAATGTTCTCCAAACCTTGATACTTCCTCCTTAAAAGCTATTCTCAAGCCTCCTGCACGCAGAGATGTTCATCGTATATAAAGCTAAAGTACAAAAGACCTTTCTTGTGGAGGCCTGTCAAGTTTAAATACAACAAATTCTTTACATTAACATGAAAATGCTTTGAAGGCAAGCCAGCAAAACCTGTTGACAATTAAAAAAACATTTTTAAAAATATGCATAGGGGAAAAATGCTTTCATACTGTAAATATGGTACCACAGAAATCACCTTGTCAGCCAAGATACTCTTGCTGTACATTGAAGATTATCAATCTCTAAGACCAAGCTCAACCTCAATGTCATCATCCTCTTCAAATAGCTTTAGCAGACGTGCATGTTGTTCCTCCCTTTTCTTCTTCTGCCAATACTTGAAAATGAAAAATGACAACAGAATGACAGACCCCACTCCTAGGAGGACAAACAAAACTGTTTTGCCAGTATGGCCCTTCGGCTGAGCTTCAGCTTTCTTATCATCGTTGGATGTTTGAGGATCACCAGCTAGCACTGCAAAACATTGTAGGCAGTTAGTTGTCAGAAATTGAAAGTCTGTGGAATAGACATCTATATTTTGTTAGTCTGCACTTGCACGGATTTTAAAAGAAGGGAAATGAAGCAACATACGAGAACAAAAAAGGGATATCACATCACAATTATGTAAATTACTATCTTCAAGAATCCAAAAATGGTATAGCATACCAGAAACATAAACATTTGTCAGTAGTTAAAAGGCAAATGTATCATTATCAGATCTTAAATGAAGAGCTATTGTTTCATGATCAATGGACATAGTATTGCAGTTTCCATCTGCACCAATCACGTCTCATTACCCAGTCATGTGCAGAACTTACAGAGTTCTGGCAGCAAAACCAATTTTAGATGGTACCCAGAGGCCATACATAAAACACTAGCTGGCTAGGTAGAAATCCTAGTATCACCAGGCCAGCCATGGACAGCTTGAATAAATTCTCAGAAAGTTGACAGAACCAAACCCATTTATCATGTGCTTAAAAGGAATACTATGAATACTTTGTTACTTCAAATAACAGATTGATTGCTTATAAAGTGTCATGCAAAACAGCAAGAACTTTCACACTCACCACATTCATTCAATTGTAAATTGTTTATTGGGCTTTTGTAGTTATAAATAACCACAGCACTGGCCAGTTAACCCTAGTTAATTTTATCTTAACCTTCTCAAGTTTAATCTAACCAAAGAAAGACTTTGGTATTTCAATTGGCTGAAGGAACAAAAATCAGGGGGCAGTAGATAGGATTGCAAAACTCCCAGAGACCCCCATCAAGTTCTTTTTTCCGTAACGAGCAAACCCAAATCTCATCACTTCGAAGTTAGAAGAACCGAAATTATAGCAAGAGCTGTGTTGTCTTTGTTCTTTTTTCCAGATTCAAGGTTCTAGGAAGTAATATCATCGGAGGTTTGTGTTGTTAAGATGCCAATCCAAAAACAAAAATATTTAAGATAAGCCACTTGCATTTTCACCTCCTTTTTTCTAGGACAAAATGATTTTTTTTTTGTGATCTCTATATTTAACTTTCATAACTTTATCTCACAGAAGGACCAATCATGTGGCTTTACCACTCTAGATTAGAATACCTGTAAGCTGAGTAGTTGACATGTGTGAAATCTATCATGGATGAAATATGACAGTGGCATATGCCTAAGGGCTCGTTCGGCAGCGGCTGGACCAGGTTTCAATCCTGGCCACAATACTCCAGTTTTCAATACAGACTGCTCTGTTCCATCTGGAACAGACCCCAGGAACGGCCCGTTCCGAAATAAACGAACAGGGCCTAAAGCAATGTTCAAATAAAGGTAACACGTAGCCGATGATGTAGCTCCTAATCCTAAGGCAAAAGAATGACCAGTTCCTTACCTCACGCTATAGTACAAATGGTGACTGGGTGATCTTTCAATCAATCCTATAAAGCATGGACTTAGTTAGCCTTTTAACAGATATAATACATTTTCTACTCCTACTAGGCTACCATGCCACAAAACTGTCTGAACTACAGGCAATAGCTTTGCTCAGTAATGTACAGAAGCGCAGCAATTTTGTTCAGAGTCAGAAACATGCAACAGCAAGGACAAACTTGAATCTAAGGAGGGAGATTTTAGGGTAAAGTATTATTCCTTGTATATTTTGAATCCCACGAGAATTTCAATTTTCCAGTGAAGAGATGTCATTCTTGCAGCACAAACAGTATAATGATTCGAACAAACTATTGTCAAGATATTAGCGGGTACATAGAGACGGCAAATTCATCCCTCCCTAATAATCATCCAATAATTGTCAACGAAAGTGCTGTCTATAATTCAATTAGACAGACTAACAAAACACAGCAGGGAATCGGAATATATTCAAGGCAAATATTCGTAATAGCGATTCCCCAATCCCCCACCCCTCCTTGAACTAGATCTCGCCGTAACCCTCTACCGCAACGGCCCCGAATCCCACGGGCAACAAGCAGATCGAGAGCGCGAACCTGCGGTGAACTGGGCGCAGATCCCGGAGGCAGCGAGGAGGAACAGGGCGACCGGGGCCGGTCTGGATCCGCCCCTCATCTCCGCCCGTCACGTCCGGCCGGAGCGCGCCGCTCCCTCGGCTCGCTGCGGTGGGGTGGTGGCCTGGTGGTGGTGGTGGTGGTGGGTGGTGCGCTTGCCTGCTTGGGCGCGGTGGCGCGGGCGCTTGGCGTCCTGGCGCTGCTGGTGCGGTGTTGGTGCGGTTGCCGTGCCGGTTTGGCCTTGGCGTTTGTAGTAGTAGCCCGTGGCGACGGGTCGGACGCGGCCGGGTTTGGTTCGCATCGAAGGCTCCGCTTGGCTGCAGGTGGATGGTCCTTTTCGGCGGCGTTGTGTCACTGCTGGTGGGCCGTGGTGGAGATTCGGTGCGACCGATGACGCGTCTGAAGTTTCGTTGCGCGAAACAGCCTAATCCACTTGTGACTTGTCTCGTCAAAGCAACAGTGCACGCAAAAAATGCATTGTTACGCTACCTATGAGAGCAAGTATAACAAGGGCACGTACAGTCCACAGAGACTCGGGGTCGTTTGCAAGTGTCTTGTAATCGGCACACAGACAGCTCAAAAACACAATCCACATAGATTGTTTGCGAGTTGTTTAATATTTTGTGGGACAAGATCAATCATGAATATTATTTTTATATGGCATTGTGTTGTTATTTGATAGATAATAAATCAGCACATCACCAATTTTCCAAGGCACCATACCTATGAATTACTCAATCCATCCCAAATTATAAGACGTTTGACTTTTTTGACACCAAGTTTGACCACTCGTCTTATTCAAAAATTTGTGTAAAATATCACTTCTTTTGTCGTGGCTTGGTTTATTAATAAAAGTTCTTCAAGAATGACTTAAATTTGACTATGTTTGTACAAATTTTTTGAATAAGACGAGTGGTCAAACTTGAGGTCAAAAAAGTCAAACGTCTTATAATTTGGGATGGAGGGAGTAAGTGACAAGATCATGAAATATCTACTAGATCAACTTAATATATCCGCTTATAAGTGCAGGCCCTCTCCAAAAACAAAAGGTCTCATCATATACCTGGCACTCAACGTGATGATGACTGATATTATCATGAAGAACATAAACCCTTTGTCATTGCTAGAGAATCTTTACTCAGTTGCAATCAGAAAGTCTCACCACAATAACATAAACTAAGAAAAATTACATAGGGAAAAAAGGATTAATGATGCATCATCACAACCCCAGCAATACAACAAGCTAACTTACCTCAGTTGCAAAGAAACTTGGTAGCTTCACATAGTTGGAAAAATACAACAGTAAAGGGATTCATTCTTGACAACTCCAAGCCAACCTATGTGTGACATACTATTGCACAACAATAACAGAAACCATTACTTTTGACTTATTGTCTAGAAACTCACCGTGGCTTCCATCCAAAAAAATATGTATCTGCCAACAGCTCACGCACCACGTTCCCACATCTCTTTCTTCTCCAATCATCTCACTTCTCATGACATTACTCTGTAATCTATATCTGCAGAAATGAAGCTATACACACACAACTGCAATCAGAATAACTGAACCACCAGGTAAGCTATACACATAATTCCAGCACGGATTCTCCTCCCTTGCTTGCGTTCTCCATTCCCTACCTAGTCATGCTGCCACTGGAATCGATCCAAGAGAGCAAAGTGGTTGCATGAAGCCACTATAGATGAGGAGAAATCGGGCTGCTTACCAGTACATCCTTGATTGTTGTCGGATGGGGATAAATCGATGGCGCTAGATGGGCGTGGAGGAATCTGCTTCCACCAAGCCATTGCTGCCACCCATGAAGGTTGGGACCCCGCCGCCATGACTACGTCCTTGCTCTTTCTTGCCGCCACCACGCCCTTACACTCTTCCATCACCGCGCCCTTGACTCGCTGGTGGAGAATAGACACAGATGGAGATGTAGTGGAATATATGGTGGCGAGGAAGGATTTTGGCGCCATGGATCAGCCACCAGGTGCGGGCGCAGCAGGATCCCGAGCGCACGTCCCCTAGAGACGACGCTCATACAACACTGCCTCTGCTGTCGACCTGGGAGCATGAGCCGCAGCCATCGCCTAGCCAAACGACGACCCCACCCGTCTCTGAGCTTGCGAGGGATGTTTTTTGCAAAATACATGGTGCGCCCTAAGGGCTGCAAGCAGGCTAAATGCTGAGGTGGAGGAGGGAGGGAAGGAGAGAGGGGAAGCGGGCTGTAAGCTTACAGCTGGCTTGGGCATCAGAACCAATAAACTCTGTGAGAGAGACAAATGAGCCATGTATTAATAGTAAAGATGTTACTGCTATATAAGTGAGCCTTTTTTCTGTATGTTATTAAGAAAGATGGCCGATTTCCATAAGTCAACTAAAAGTTGGCACGGACCCTGTTGCTATAACGCTAAACTCTTTTGTCCAACACGTCGTTCTGTCTCCATTCTGTTTGGTTTTGACCGTTTGGCGGCTCTGACATGTGGGACCAGGCATGGAAAATGTCCATGTTGCCCTTTTAGTCACAGGCATATGTGGAGGCTGTGTTGATCAATGTTGACCATCATCCCCCTCAGCCTCTCACTCTCTCTTCTCGCTCGAGCCCTCTCTCTCGTGGCGGCGAAACCCTAGCGGCGGCAGATCCGGCGGCGGCGGCTGTAGCGGTGTTGGGGAGAGAAGACAATGAATCCCTCGTGCTTGTGGCGGCGCATGGGAGCATGGATTTGACCGTGGATCCAGAGGAACGGCGTGAAGCAGGCATAGCGTGGAATGGCACAAGCGAGCGACCAGATTGGTTTTGGGACGGGTGAGTTCACTGCTGCCCCCCATGATTTCACGGTCTTAGGTCACCTTGAGTGTCTCAATGTGATTGATGTATTGATATTTAGTGCCATGTGCTACCGATCCGTGTTAGGGTTTATTGATTACGTGCTTCTTGTTCATCTGTAGGATGGACCCAGATGTGACACCTTTGGTGTTACAAGCTCGCTTAGTGTCATGGTTAGGGCCAAAAAGAAATTAACGAAACAAGTTCCTTGGATTGTAATTGTGAGACTCGCGCGTAATGATGAATGGTTCTTAGGTGACTTACTTTTTCGGTTGTGTGGGATCAGATAAAAAACCTAAGTTAATTTAGTTAGTGTGTAAAACTGTCAGTGGCGAGCTCGTGTTGGCATCGCTGTATCTCCCTCATCGGTTGCTCCTTGGTCATGGCGGTTACTTCGTTAGAACGCTGGAGTGGGTAGTTTTGGATTAGCGGTATTGGCTGAACTTGAGTTGCGGTAATCAGCAGTCTTGTGTGTGCTTTAAAATGCGTGCATGAACTTGGCCTCGGGCTGTCTGGTCGGTGCTGTGGTCACCCTCCTCCCTGGGTCGGATGTCACGCTCTCGGTCGCTTGCCCGCGTACGCGCGTTTGCTAGAGCCGGGTGTACCGCAGCCGCACTGCAGCCGTTGTCGGCTCTGTCGAAGCCTTTACCACTGCGTGCACATGGGGCAGTTTCCTGCCTGCACGGTGACTTCGGCCGCCTTAATGGCACTACTTGTGCATGTGGGCTAGGCCGCTCGCAGCCAGCCGCGTGCCGCCAAGGCGTGGACTAGCCAAGGGCCCCGGTTCCCGCTTCCTCTATTTTCCTGACTGGCCGATCCAGCTCGCCGAATCCGACATGGAGGGGTCACCTCGGCTCAGCTCGACATGGCAAGCGCGTCTCACCAAGGCCCGTTGTCGCGTCAGCTATGCGCGTGCTGGTAGGCCGCTGTCGGTCGGAGCCGCCCCCCTTATTTGCTCGACCCACCGCGTGACCTCCCCCGAACGCACCGCGCAGTACCACCGTCCCTCTCCTTCCCTCCCTAATCACCAATTTGTGCTTTGCAGCGTGATTCATCGCGCCAGTAGGTGGCATAGGTAGTCGGTGAGGTGCCCTTTTCGCCTCGAGCTCGGCCATGCTTCATCGGCCGCCTTTTTCGCTTGCTCCTCGCCGCCGATCACGAGTGTCGCTAGGTGGGTAGGTTGGGCAGTATGGCCCGTGAGGTCAATAGAAATCCGATTGCTTGTGCCCCTGAACTCACCGCGACCCCCTCTTCCCGATGCTCGTGTTGTCTTGACCAGGCCGACCGTCGGTGACGAGGTGACACGGGGATGCCCGACTCGGAGTGCCACCGCACGGTGCGGGCGCACATGGCCGGAGTTCCTCGGCCTTCCTCCACCTCAATCGGTTGCACGGCCGTCCTCACGGTGAGTCTCTCCTGCCTCCCCACAACCTCTTTTGCCTCGTTAGCCAGTAGGGTCGCCGGAACGTGCCCGCCGCCTTGTTGGTTGGCCGCCTTCGGGAGCAGAGCGATAGGGTCCACGATGCGCTTCCGAATCGTCGCCTAGGGTTTTGTCTCGACTCCGCGGTGCCCATCGGCTCGCTTGTTGGGCGGGTTTTTCGCCCCGTTGGTCGACGTAAGGGCGAGGTGCCGGCCGGAGTTGCGCCGTCGGGTGCAGTGGCGTCGGGGACCGGCCCATGGTGAAGATGGATTTGCATGGGGTGCTCGGTGCAAAGCGCGTCTCTGGTACAATAGTGCGCTGGAGCGTCTCGTAATAAACTTTTGGTCTAGGGTCTCTTTTGTTAAAGCGTGGGCGCGGGTGCGGGCTCCCGTCGTGGGCCGTCGGTTGGGGCGGCCTGCTGCGCGCGCAGTCGCTCCCGCGTGGGCCGCTGGGGCTGACGGGCTGAGTTTGTGGCCGGCCCTTTTCAAATTTTAAAGCATTTCCAATTAGCCTTTAGAGTAAACTTGTAAATTCAATATGAAATCTTGTAGGAGTCCAAAAATTGTGAAACAAGTTTTGTTTGGTTTCTAAAATCATTCTCTATATGTTAGTACATTTATTTCACATAGTCGTATAATGTTTTCAGAAGCTTGTTAATTAATTAGAGAGAATTAACATTTCTAGAATATGAACTTGTACGAATTACCAAGGTTAATCTATACCAGTAATAATTCTATAAATTTTACAGTAGGTTCCTGACATTATTAAGTACTCACTATAGCTTGTGTAACTCCAGAATACTAGATGTTAGAAAAGCTAATAAGCCCTAGTTCGAATATAGATTTAATCGAAAAATGGATAAAGCAACACCTCGGGTTGTTTTACAACATTTGTCGGGAAAGTAATGTTTGGACCAACGACGTGAGTACGTGGCCTAGTGTGTAGCCATTAGAGTCAGCTCGTTAGCCTATGAAGCATATCGTGTTCTCCTAGTGCAATTTTTCGTTGTCCATTTATGTCTCTGCATTGCATTCACGAATCTCACAATAGGAACGGTGATGGATCGCAAAGTCATCTGGAGTAGCCGGAAGGATGGTGTCCGGAGGATCGTGCTGCCTTGACGGAATGCTAACTTGGTTATATGTTTACCCAGGCAAGCCCCGGTGCATAACCCCTATTATTCTGCACTTTAAATTATGCTTGTGCATTATGTTTAAAGGAGTTGAATGAAACCCACTTGCATATCCATATCCTATAAGTCTTAATAGCATGATAGGATCGTGTAGCTTGCTATGCTATATGTTCCGGTAGAAGCCGAGTGATTGCCTGTCACTCGCGAGAGATAGGAATTATAATATTGTTACTATTATCATGTTACTATCACATGGAATATAAATGTATATGGATAATTGGAGACCGAGCGAAACGGGTTGGATGGATTTGGATCTGGTTGGGCAACAGAGCGGGGCTCTGGTTGCATTTGTTCCGCCTGTGTTAATTAAGGACCGTTCATTGCATGGACCTTGGTCAAGTCACAGATTTATTGTCCCGAGCATATACTTGCTTATGGGGGCGGAAAGACTTGTTTCTCTCTTGTCATGGGTTCCGGCTCTTTCCGGGCCGGGTTTTTAGGGTGGTCATATATATTGGGATGAGGAGGTCTAAGCACCATATTGAGGCCGGGCCTGCAGTGTTGGGGGCTTAGAGTCCGAGTTTGGACGGGGACCTGGACCCCTTAACAGGAGTGGAACGGGTTGGTTTTGCTTGTGCCCGGGGTACAAGCAAGGCATGTGTTTTCGGGGCACCCAGCTGGGCACATTGATTCGTGAATCGCCGTTTCTGCGTGACGGTACGGCTTGACTACGCTGTGGCATCGTAGTAAGAACTGATAGTTGAAAGATAAAGAAATGGTTCCTTTGCTCAACCCTGCTTGATTATAGACTAGGTGCTTACATAGAAGGTTGGATAAGAAATAAAATACGACTATTAAAAGTAAAAAATTAAGGACACACTCTTAGTGCTGCTTCTCGCAATCAAGAAACCCACAGGCAAAAAGCCTTGCATAATGCTTAGAGTCGTTTTACTTCCTCCTGACGGGTAAGTCTTACGGAGTACTATTGAGTACTTAGGGTTTGTTCTACCCTGTTGCAGGTGGCAGGTGCTGATAAGTTAATACTTGTGTGTGGAAACCTCCTGGTGGACTCAGCGAGGATTTCCTTTATGATGCGGAGTAGAGTTTATTTATTAAAACTCTCACTAAAAGTTTTACAATGAAGATACTGTTAATCTGTTATCTGAGTGATAGGGCAGTGGTAAACTGGTAACGACAGGGAGAGTAGGCCGCAACTTTGGGTGGGGGAGGGGGGAAGTACTGGACCGGCCTGTCCTAGAGGGCGTCGCTCCATAGCAACGGAGCGGGACAGATCAAAGAGCCTGCCCCGAACAGCCCAGATAAGCGACCGGGCCGTTAGAGTGAGCGTCCGAGCACGGCCTGGCCCACGTTTGACAAACGAGGAGTGGTGAAAGCAGTTTGCCGTGCCACGTGACGGCGTGACCGCGTGCCGCCATGGGCCCATGGCCGCTGCCCGCTGGCGCTGTAGTCGCGTGCACGCTGCCCTTCGGGCTTGTTTAGATGCACCACAAAAGTTAAAATTTTTTCATTTTGGTTGTGTTTAGTTTCTGAATTTGGGGTGTCAAAATTTATTGTAGCATTTCGTTTGTATTTGGTAATAATTGTCCAACCGTTGACTAATTAGGCTCAAAACGTTCGTCTCGCAAAG
The DNA here is from genome assembly GCA_022457205.1 of Saccharum spontaneum. Classification (NCBI taxonomy): domain Eukaryota; kingdom Viridiplantae; phylum Streptophyta; class Magnoliopsida; order Poales; family Poaceae; genus Saccharum; species Saccharum spontaneum. The sequence continues at coordinate 50,602,077 of CM039613.1, forward strand.
TACAACCAAACTGTGCAATTAGTTTTTGATTTTATCCACATTTAGTACTCCATGCATGTATCACAAGTTTGATGTGACGGGGAATCTTTTTTTGCATAGTGCACTTTTCAATGGAACTAAACACAGTCTTTCTCTTCATCACATCAATCTTTGGACTAATGCATAAAGTAGTAAATATAGGTAAAAAAATAACTAATTACACAGTTTAGTTGAAAATTACGAGATGAATCTTTTGAGCCTAGTTGGTTCATGATTGGACAAAATTTGTAAAATAAGACGAAAATGGTACTATTCATCAGGCTGAAATTTTTTCCAATCTGCCCAAGGGGCTGTTTAGTTCCTGAAAATTTTTAGAAAAAGCTAGTGTAACAATTTCGTTGTTATTTGACAAATATTATCCAATTATGGACTAACTAGGCTTAAAAGATTTGTCTCGTGAATTTCGTCTAAACTGTGTAATTAGTTTTATTTTTTATCTATATTTAATATTTCATGCATGTGTCTAAAGATTCGATATAACGAGAAATCTGAAAAATTTTGCAAAATTTTTTAGCAACCAAACAAGGCCCAAGAGCCACGAGATTCACCGTTCGCGTGCAGCGTGCACTGTAGCTAGTACTGCTGCCAACCGCAGCCGCAGCTGCAGGCCTGCAGCGGCTGCATCGAACACCCATTTATTACTGCGCCATGCCAGCAACGAAGGAGCCCGGTTACGCATTTAATACTCCCTGCCCAATCCACCCACCAACCAACCCAAAAACCTCTCTCCCTCCCTCCCTCGGTCCCTCCTCTTCTATATACACACACGCCACGGCAGGGCCACGCCGCAGCAGCCTGCACGCACTCTCACTGACCGGTGCTCAGCCTTCTGACTCCCCGGCCAGCCACCACCCCACCCCTCCACCCAGTAATGGCGGCCGCCGTGGCCCTCCTCCTGCTCTCTGCCCTCGGCGGAGCGGCGGCGCAGGTGTTCCCGCCGTGGAACGGCACGTTCCCGATGGGGCCCGGGTTCGGAGGCGGGAGCAGCGGCGGCGGCGCGGGCGCGGCGGCGGGGACGAGCGTGCCGGCGATGTTCGTGTTCGGGGACTCGCTGACGGACAACGGCAACAACAACGACCTCAACTCGCTTGCCAAGGCTAACTACCCTCCCTACGGCATCGACTTCGCCGGCGGGCCCACCGGCCGCTTCTCCAACGGCTACACCATGGTCGACGAGATTGGTACGTAGTGCCTCCACCGCTGCATGCATGCTAATATTTCTCTGACTTCTCTGGTCTATGTTCATCTCAAGCTGCTAGCTTTCTTTTTAATTTAGATTTAGATTAGATGTGCTCTCAAGCTAGCTAGTAGCCGTGCAGTGTGTTTCCACGGAGACCTTGCTCGTCTTTAACTCCAACTGGGAGCTACTAGTTCAGAAGAACTTTGCACGATGCTACGGGCAACTGAAAGAAGAAAAAACTAAGGATCAGATTTATAATAATTCTATAAAGACTATAAATTTGTTTGGAAAGGGGTTATGCCAATTTTTCTTGGCGTAATGAAAATAATTCCATCTAGTTATTTATACGGGTTACTAGAGCCAGTGCAACATTATTATTGCCAAAGAGCCTGTTTAGCTGGTCAAAAGACCAAAAAAAAAAAGTTTTGTACAGTGACTGTCACATCGAATCTTTGACACATGCATAGAGCATTAAATGTAGGTAAAAAAACCAACTAATTGCACAGTTTGTCTGTAAATATCAAGACGAATCTTTTGAGCATAGTTAGTTCATTATTAGATAAATTTTACCAAATAACAACGAAAAGTGCTACAGAAACTTTACCCAAACTTTTTCACCATATAAACAGCCCCAAAGTAGCACGGTACATACATACGCTTAATTTGTTTAGTTCCCTCCAAAATGCAAAAAGTGCAAACTATCACATCACCATCATATTAAGACACATTCATAGAATATTGGTCCTGTTCGGCAGGCTGTTTTTTTTGGCTTATAAGCCGGCTGTGGCTGATTTGCTGTGAGAGAAAAACACTGTTCCACGGCTGATAAGCCATGCTGATAAGCTCAGCCGAACAGGGGATTAAATGTAGAGTATTAAATGTAGGTAAAAAAATAATTCACATATAGGTAAAAAAATAACTAATTACATAGTTTGCTTGTACTTTGCGAGACGAATTTTTTGAGTCTAATTAGTCAATGTATTAAATAATAATTAATAAATATAAACGAAATACTATAGTATAAATACTATAATATTTCTGACACCTCCCAACTTTAAAGCTAACGAGGCCTCAATGCAAATGCTATTTCCAGGCTCCCAGCCCATCTTAGGGTGTGTTCATTTCCCATGTAAATTCAAAATATTTTTTTTCACTTATCACATCGAATCTTTAAACGCATGCATAGAACATTAAATGTAGGTAAAAAGGATAACTAATTGCATAGTTTGTTTGTAAATATCGAGACGAATCTTTTGAGCCTAGTTAGTCCATGGTCGAACAAATTTTATCAAATAACAACGAAAGATATTACAGTAACTTTTTACTAACTTTGCCCCGACTGATCACACCCTTAAAGTATCTTTTCTCTGATTCAGTACAGCGAGCACTGTTCAGAGTTCATTTACTCAATCTGTAGAATAGCATGCAGGTAGTAGTTCAGTAATACATTTTTTAAAAGATTCAAATATTTTTCTTGAAAGACTAGTTTAGTACTATATACAGTACGTTTGAAGCAATTTCCTCAAAACGCATATATTCGAGGATAGACTCTTTGGGTATACACATTTTTCGGGGAAGTAGTAGGTAGGTACATACATCAATTCTACAAGTTTGCAACTATTTGCAACCATACAATAGATATGCCAGATACGTTCATTGCCTCAAATTCTAGGCCACCTCATCTGGTATACTCGAAGAAGCAATAGTGCAAGTGTGCAACTGATAGCGGAATGACACACTGAAGCCTACATTTGCTTAGCTAGGCCGGCCCTTTGTTGAGCTTTATTTAATCTATAAGCATGGAGATCTGGTGCAAGTGTAGTACTAGTTCGCATGGTCCGCACTGGTCTGAATTTATTTATTTCCAACAACAAAAAAAAAAAGGTTTGCACAGGAACTGTCACATCGAATCTTCGGACGCATGCATGGAGTATTAAATGTAGGTAAAAAAATAACTAATTACACAGTTTGTCTGTAAATGTCGAGACGAATCTTTTAAGCCTAGTTAGTCTATGACTGGATAAATTTTACCAAATAACAAAAAAAAAGTGCTACTGGAATTTTACCCATATTTTTTCACCATCTAATCGGGCCCTTCTATCTCATGCGCTAGACACGGTATGTTGAATTCACCGGGTCATGCCAATCTGTACCGCTGCCGTGCACATATGGCATCAAAGCAGTACGACGGCAAGCAGTGAATGCAGCATATACTACGCGCTAGAACATGGGGTCCTGACCGACGATTCGTACCCTCACCAAGAATCTACCAGCAACAGGGCTCTCACGCAAGATCATCGCACTGCAGATCAAAGAGCTGAATCCCCGTAACCCGTAGTTCATCATGTACACAATTATAATAATCCAAGGCATTAGTACGTATTGTAAGTCCTATATACATACTACGTACGTAGTAATTAAGAACTGATTCCTTGCGCTGTCGTCGTCATCTTCAGCTCAACTCCTGGGCCTGCCGCTGCTGCCGTCGCACACGGACGCGTCGAGCGGCGACGCGGCGCTGCACGGCGTGAACTACGCGTCGGCGGCGGCGGGGATCCTGGACAACACGGGGCAGAACTTCGTGGGTCGGATCCCGTTCAACCAGCAGATCAAGAACTTCGAGCGGACGCTGGACCTGCTGAGCCGTCGGCTGGGCGGGGCCTCCAAGCTGGCGCCGTCGCTGGCGCGGAGCATCTTCTACGTGGGCATGGGCAGCAACGACTACCTCAACAACTACCTGATGCCCAACTACAACACCCGCAACGAGTACAACGGCGACCAGTACTCCACGCTGCTGGTGCAGCAGTACGCCAAGCAGCTGGGCACGCTCTACAACCTGGGCGCGCGCAGGTTCGTCATCGCCGGCGTGGGCTCCATGGCGTGCATCCCCAACATGCGCGCGCGCAGCCCCGTCAACATGTGCTCGGCTGACGTCGACGACCTCATCATCCCCTTCAACAACAAGGTGAAGGCCATGGTGAACAGCCTCAACACCAACCGCCCGGGCGCCAAGTTCATCTACGTCGACAACTACGCCATGATCTCACAGGTCCTCCGCAACCCATGGTCCTACGGTATGTGTGTACCTACTTGTTGTCGATCATGATCGCCGATGATGCCCGCCGGAGTCGTCTCCTGACTGCTGACTCCTGCTGCGTGCACACAGGGTTCAGCGTGACCGACCGCGGCTGCTGCGGCATCGGGAGGAACCGGGGGATGATCACCTGCCTGCCCTTCCTGCGCCCGTGCCTCAACCGGGAGGCCTACATCTTCTGGGACGCCTTCCACCCGACGGAGCGGGTGAACGTGCTGCTCGGCAGGGCCGCCTTCAGCGGCGGCAACGACGTTGTCTACCCCATGAACATCCAGCAGCTCGCCGCTTGGCAGCCGTAGACGTTTTTACGGCCTCCTGTCAAGCTGTCGATCGATGTGTGATTTTGCAGCGGTAGTACGTGTGTGGGTGTGGTGTAGTACAAGCTAGATGTATGGTCATGAGAAGGAGTTATGGTACGGTGTGCCGTGTGCATGAGCGGAGTTATGGTACGGTGTGCGTCCAGTGTCCTGTTGTGAGGGGTCCAAATCGTGTCTCTCTGTTGTTTTTGGTCCATCAGCCATCGGTGTTCGTTCGCTTAGTTAGTTCCTGTACTGCATCACGGAGATCAGCGGAGTTATTTTCCCTGTGTGGTTGTCTCCATGTTCGCTTGTTTAATTATATAATAAAAGCAGTACCGTCCTATCATATTTTTTGATTGACACAGAAGTTCGTTATTTCCCTTCCCATTATATTTTCTGATTGACACAGAAGTTTGTTACTTCATTTAATATATAAGGGATCTGTCTATACAACAGTGTTTTACCGGCTCCGAGCACTAGATTTTTTTTTCTTCACACTTTCTTCCCCCACCTGACACATTGTCCCGCAACGACGTGGCAGGGTCTCATCAGAGCTCTATGGACGAGACCGCAGCCATGGAGCTCCGGCGAGACCTTAGCGCGCCCGCGGCGACCTCCGTTTTCCTTCCCGCCGCCACCATGGCCATGGACGCCTCGCTCCAACTTGGCCAGACCGTCTCCAACGCCACTAGAACCCTAACCGTCGCCCTCCCACCGCCTAAACGGTCTGCCTCCCCCGAGCCCCTTCTAAGGGAAAGGAAGAGAAAGGGGAAAAACTTGTGTTCCAACACTCAAAGTGTTGTATAGTATCCCTGTAGACAATGTTTTTCTAAACGCTAAACGGTAAATAGTCGGTCACTTACCGTTTAGCCATTATTCGGGTTAAACAGTCCATTAAACGGGCTAAACAGATGATTAAAGGAAAACGGTGTACCATCGTGTAGTGTTTACATGGGCTAAACGGTTGTTTGCCTGTATATAAATGGATTACCATGAGCTACTCGATCTAACCAAATCTATCTTCATGAAACAACAAAAAATTACTGGGTATGTTTATATATTTGCTCATATATTTTCAGAAATGATTGCTTTTGTTATTGGAATGTGCTTTGCATTTATATCGTATATATAAGGTAATTAGAAAGCAAGCTTACAGCAGCTCCCGTAGCTCAGTTGGTTAGAGCGTTGGTCTTATGAGCCGAAGGTCGCGGGTTCGAGCCCCGCCGGGAGCATTTTTTTTGAACTTTTTGTTTTTATTTGGTGTTTTTTTTTCAGAAATAGCATACTTGCTCTAACATTTCAATGTTTTATTTTGAAACATTCTTCCAATTTCAATGTGTTTTATTTTGGTCGGAATTAGAAGTGTCTGAAGATTTCATTCGCATTTACTGATGGTCTCGGTTTCAGATTGACTTTATATGTTTTTTTTTCAGAAACATCATACTTTTTTTAATACTCAGAAACAGCATACTTGCTCTAACATTTCAATGTTTTATTTTAAAACATTTTTCCCAATTTCAATGTGTTTTATTTTGGCCAGAATTAGAAGTGGCTGAAGATTTCATTCACATTTACTGTCTCGGTTTCAGATTGACTTTATATGTATAAAATGCTTCCTGTTTTGATCCTGCGTGATTAAGTTACTTTAGAGCATTCCCTTTTATGGTCTTTTTTGCCACAGTATCCGAATGAGCTAAACATAGTGAAATAAAAAATCAGAAAAATATAATACATATTCAAACAAAATACCTACATTTAAAATAAATATGTGTTTTATTATTCAAACACAATACCAACATTTTTTTTGAAAAACACATGTTTTATTTTGACTAGAATTAGTATTGGGGGCAGACTTTGGATCTACTACAGAGTTATTTCTGGTGCGATTGGTACCTCGCTTGAGTCAGGCTTGGCTGAACTCGCAGAGACAGTCCAACCAAAGCCTGGTCAGGTGCATCCACATGCGCGTGTTTGGTTGTGCTCCCCGTTGAGCTAGGCGTAGCGGGTCTAGTATTTGGTTGCATTGGATTGTGTCACTGCTACTCACATATGGGCAGTTTTCGTACGTGCTCTCACAGCGAGCGAGAGCCAAGCTCTGAAAAAACGGATTTAAAATCCGTTCCCAGAGAGCCATGCCAGAGGGTGGGGTTTGCATGCTAGGAGCCTAGCCCAATCACAAGCCCAACCATCCAAACACCCGAACGCTGGATGGACGAAGCCATGTTAGTAAGACGAAACTAGGTAACCAATCACGCCTTCATGTTAATCCATTTCAAATTAACTTCAAAGGTAAGTGCTTCGTGTTCCCTCAATGCGTAGTTTCATTTTTGTTATTTCGTAGACTATCTAAAACATTTAATTATTGCATGTAGGTGTGATCAAATATTTCATGGACTATGTAGCCACTTGCAAGTCCTAGCAGGGCGGGCTGCGCTGCTGGACGGTAGCGCGAGAAGGGTGGCACACAAGCACCGAGCGAGAGGCACGCGGTTAGGCAGCGAGGATGGAGATGGTCGCTTGGCAACAAGGAGCGAAGGCAGCAGCTAAAGGGAGGTGGATCCTACTTGATGGTGCCTAACAATCTATTATTTTATTTACCTCACCTTCCAACCAAATAAGCAGAATCATCCCATTTTATACTAAACAAACTCTTACACGTCACTTCCTCCATTCCCACTTATAAGATATTTTAGCTTTCTAGATATATTATTATTATTATGCATCTAGACATAGTGTATATTTAAGTTCATAACAAAAAAACTATGAATCTAAAAGGTCAAAAACATTTTATAATTTGAAATAAAAGTAGTAGTCTAGTATATGTTATCATACTACGTATTTAACTACGTGACACCTGAATTAAAACATTACAAAGATGAACCGGTCGCCGATCAACCAGGCCATCCATGTTAGCAAAATTAATTTCCATCGTTCGATCGCAACTTCGACATCAAAATGGTTCGACATCGAGGGGTGTTGGCTCAAGGGCTGATCAAACGGATTGGTGATGGATCGTCGACGGATATCTGGCGCGATCGTTGGTTGCCGAACCATTTTGATGCAAGACCACTGACGCCACAGGAGGGTCAGGATGTGCAGCTAGTCTCAGACCTGATCACTAACGATGGACAGTGGGATGAGGCCAGGATCCGCCAGACCTTCATTCCAGTAGATGTAGAAGCGATCTTACGTATCCCAATACGGGTTCAGGTTGATGATCTTTGGGCGTGGGAGATGGAGAAGCACGATGTATATTCAGTTAAGTCTGCATACAGACTGCTTGACAGTAACAGAGTCATAGGTAATGCAACAGATTCGCCAAGCGCGTCTGAAAATGAGGTGTGGAAATTAATTTGGAAGCTCAAGGTGCCGCCAAAAATCCGTGTATTCTGGTGGAGGGTGATCCATGAGTTCGTGCTGACTCGGAAGATTCTCCATGACAGGCACGTTGAGCCGATAGCAAACTGCGAATTGTGTGGAGCTGATGAGGAATCAATCAGGCACGTTTTGTGTCAATGTACAGTTGCTCGGGCGTTCTGGGATCACGCTAAAAACCTTGCAGGCGTCAAACTTCCAGAATTGCATCCAGTGACCTGGGCGCATGATCTAGTGTGTGGACGAGCTGCTACCGGAGAGCATCAGGCTATGATCCTAATCGGGATGTACTCGTTGTGGATGCATCGCAATAGATGGCGGCATGGGGAACAGATGGTGCCAATCAAGGAAGCAGTTCGGTAGGCTATGGACCTTGCCTTCGATCTCTGGCACATCTCGGAAGTGCCAGCAAGGGCTAGGACCAGAAACACAGAGGAGCACTGGGATATGCCGCCTGATGGGTGGCTCAAATGTAGTGCCGACGGAGCCTTTTATGAACAGCAATGGAGAGGGGCTACTGGTGCAGTCTTACGTGATGATACTGGTGCCTTCATCAGGGGTGGCGCCAAGTGGTATGACCACTACCTTGATGCTTTATCCATGGAAGCCATGGCGTGTAGAGATGGCTTGCTGATGGCGAGGCAGGTAGGAGCCCAGCGTGTATGGTTGGAGACTGACTGTCAAGAATTGGTGAAGCTTTGGCGCGCAGGTGACAGCCAACGCTCAAGTGTGTTGCCCATCCTTAGGGAAATCCGGGATCTGAGCTTGCTCTTTCAAGAATTTAAGTTCTCTTTCATCAGTAGAAAATGTAACATGGTAGCTCATACTCTTGCGAAACAGGTTTCGAGTGAGGCACAAGTCGGGTGGTGGCATTTAGTCCCGGCATGTGTTTCATCGCTCCTAACCTTTGATTGTAACCCCGGCATTTTATAGTGAATGAATCGTTCTTGTCGCAAAAAAAAAAGATCACGACTTCGACATCCGGATTTCTTTCGACCTCCTGCCCAGCAGACCACCGTAATATGATATCTCTTCTGGAACCGTCTCTCGTCCCTTCTCGAACCATCTTCCGTCCATGGCAGCCTCTCTCCTTCTCTCGGTCCCTTCCTCTCTCCCGGTGTGCGTTGGCGCATACGACCGCGCCCGGCTCCCTGCGCTGCGTGCGGCCGGCCCGAGGCGGCGCGCCGGCACCTCCGCCGCTCCCTCCCCCACCCCCTCCTGCTCTTCCTCTCTCTCCCGACGGCTGCGGCGACGTGTGCTCCGAGAAAACCCTAGGTGCCTATCCTTATCTCTTCCCCCCTCTCTCTCCTTCCGGCACAGACCCAGCCCCAGCACGGGCGGCGCGCTGCCACGACCTCAGTCCAATAAAATTCTCACGGTGATTGGCTGTTGTACCTGTCCCACCTCCCACGTCATTGTTACATTTTGGCTGGAGATATTTTCGAGGACAAGAAAGGCGCTTTCCACGCTCGCCGAATCCGCCTTCATCGCAACTCGCGACGACCCAGCCAAACAATCCATCCATCACTCGCCTCGAGCGGTTCCAATTCCAACTGCTCACTCCCCTTTTCCACTCCGTCCCGGCGACCCGACCCCCGGAGCCGCCGAGGCCTCGCTCACCGACATGTGGGCCCTCAACAACGCCAAGGCCGGCGGACCCTGCCTCACGCCGCGGCACCCCGCGCCGCTGTCCCTCGCGTCGCCGTCGACGGCGGCGGCTGGGCGGACGTTCTGGAGGCGCTCCCCCGTGTGGGCGCCCCTGGTGGCGGTGCGCGCGTCGGGGGGCACGAGGAAGGACGGCCCCGGCGGTGGCGAGGCCAGCAGCGGCGAGGAAGCCGATAGCAAGGCGTCGTCTTCCGGTTAGGGCCTTCTCGTGTGTATCTGATTCTGATGCCTTCGAATCGCTCGATTCGCATCGCATGTGCAGTATCCCAGGTCGCAGCCTTTTCGTGGATCCGGTTCGTTACTTGTTGATAGGATGCGATTTGGAGTTGGGGGCGCCGTGCTTTTCGTGAGACTGGAGAGACCCAGATACTCAGATGTTGATCTTGCTCCGCACTTAGTTGATAGGATTTTGTTGATTGTGAATTGTGATATATTGTGTTTTTACGTTTTGTTAATTTTGGTATACAAACTGCATTAGACTTATATGATTTAAGTATGTACAAAACATGTGATCAATCCAGCGTGATGGCCACATTAGAAGTGCTTCTGAAGAGCATCAATTAGGACGGCCTTGGTTCTGCTCAGTTGATGGTTTTTGTTCATGCAGGGCATGATGATGCATCCACCCCAACAGGGGATACCTCTGCTGGGTTGAACCAACCGCATGCTGAGCCAAAAATAAGCAAGCCGATTAATGTTTCTAGCAGCAACTACTGGCGAGATGTCAGGGCAAACCTTGTGCGCCGGGAACAGGTGAGCCTGGCTACAATCTGTAGTGCTGGTAGATTTTCCCTATGCTTGAAATAGATGTCAAGAGATGCAAATATTTTTTGTTCATCGAGGCATTTGTCATTTCAATCCTTGCTATCTGCCTAAAAACTGGTAACAACATGCTGTTCTGAGTATTGCTAGTTTCACCAATTGTATTATTACTCCTACTTGGGTTCGTAACTACTGTGCTACTATGGTCCACGCTCCATTTAAGCTATAAGTGCATAATATCATTATGGCTTGCATTGGTAAATTGCACAGGGATATTACTTCAAGTTTCAACAGGGTATTAGCTTGTCATGTACTAGCAGGAAATGGTAGTTGGTCGAGGCAAGCATTTTTGTGTAAGCTTAAATGGTCATGCAATTTTTGCTCTTCTTCTTAATGCAAAACACAATCTTCTTTTGAAAAAAGAAGTTTCGGCGGGGTGGTCCTAGAGTTAGGATTTTCAATGCTGCATCATAGAATGGCGATTTCAAATGAATCATTCTGAATAATCTATCTGGGGGAAAAAGGAGCACGAACAGTGGATTTTCCATTCTTGAAAAAACTGCTGCTATATCATTATTCATTATATCAAGGCTGTACCACATAAGCCATTGTCTTGCATCCCATTACATTACATTTATTTGTATGTTGTTGTAGGTTAGTTTTCATTGTTTAATAAAATTGTTGTTGTAGAGAATTTCCATTCTTTGCAGCAAGCCAATTGTCACCAACTAGTCAGCACAGCCCTATACCTTCTGTTTTTTGATATCTGCTTCTGTCTCTGAATCAGGAGCTATTAGTGGATCCAAGTACTCCCACAGAGTCAAAGGCATCCTCAGGAGATCCATTACAGCTCCCTCAAAAGTGGGCTCATGCTATTCCAATGCCAGAGGCAGGATGTGTTTTGGTTGCTACTGAGGCGCTTGATGATGATAGCATCTTTGAAAGAACCGTCATCTTCATCCTTAGACTTGGTTCAAGGGGTACATTTGATGGCCCATTCGGAGTTATCCTGAATCGTCCACTTTACACAAAGATCAAGCACGTGAATCCAACGTTCCAAGACCAGGCAACCCCTTTCGGTGATTCCCCCCTCTTCTTCGGAGGCCCTGTCGACATGAGCATGTTCCTGGTGAGGACCGACGACAGCTCGCGTCTCAAGGGGTTTGAAGAAGTTGTACCAGGCATCTGCTACGGCTTCCGTACTGACCTTGAGAAGGCCGCCGTGCTGATGAAAAGCGGTGCGATCAGGACCCAGGACGTGAGGTTCTACGTCGGGCACGCTGCCTGGGGTGCGATCAGGACCCAGGACGTGAGGTTCTACGTCGGGCACGCTGCCTGGGACTATGAGCAGCTGTTGGGTGAGATCAGGGCGGGATACTGGGCTGTTGCGTCTTGCAGCACGGAGCTGATCAGCGATGCCTTGACAGGCGATCCTTCTTGCCTCTGGACCGAGATACTGCAGTTGATGGGAGGCCAGTACTCTGAGCTCAGCGAGAAACCAAAGCAGGACAGCTCGTAGGTATTTGCTCATTTGAGATGTAATAATTTGTTGTGGTCAGGTCAGGTCTGTACATAATTGGAATAGGGTGACTCGCTTGTTACCCCTAGCTTCATGTAGCAACTGTTATGCATTGAGTATACTGAAATAGGCTCTATATAATGGCTGCCTGCCTATGGATTTCAGCAATTGCTGAATATGAAGAGCGCGCTTCTGATGAAAGACACATCGTAAGGGTTTCTGTATTGAACTATGCAAAGTGCGTTCGCTGCATTTCATAATACCTGTGCATCAAGGCCACATTACTACACATGTTTTCTGTATTCTTCTCTATATAATGTTCCCCGGCTTTACTGGCGTGAACATATTTGTCTTTTGGAGAATAAATACCAATTTGACAGCTACGTATTGTAGCATGTATCCATTTCTCACTAAACTTCTCATTATTCGTTAGGTATGTTCATGCAGCATGCCAATTCACTCTTTTCTTTTTTGCATGAAGGGTTGAACTGAATCTGCAGAGTTGAGGAGTGTACACTATAGTAGTGCGTGGGTAGGCATAGGTGCCTCCAAACTCCAAAGCAATCTTGGATGCTGTTGAATGATGAATCTACTGCGACTGCCGACTGGCGGTACCCACCCGTTGAAACTTGAAAGTTGCTAGCCCCTGGTTGAATTGAAAGTGAAACCGGTCAAGGCTGCCGAACCCGTGGGTGGGTTCTGGAACATTCTTCTGCTCCGTCAAACGGAAGAAGTGGCGTCTTCTGGCGGCTGCTAGTAGTAGAACAGGAGAGGAGTGCAGGACCAAAGATTCCACCGAGCTCAAAGGCATTGCACTAGGGACAAATGAAGTGATGATCCGAACCTATAGTCGTCCCGAAAACCTTTGCATCTGATTCACGGACTTGCCACTTGCCCATTCCTGATGACGAGCGGCGACCGAGCCATCAGAATCAGAAAAAACAAACTGCCTGTTTAGATGGTGAAATTTTTTTTTTTGTAAATTTCTATAGCACTTTTCGTTGGTAAATTTCTATAGCACTTTTCGTTGTTATTTGGCAAAATTTATCTAATTATGAACTAACTAGGCTCAAAAGATTCGTTTCGACATTTACAGACAAATTGTGCAATTAATTATTTTTTTACCTACATTTAATACTTCATACATGCGTCTAAAGATTCGATGTGACGGATACTGCGTAATTTTTTTTTTGGCCTCTTTAGCCAACTAAACAGGCCAAAAGTATAGGAGTGACGACCAAAATTGTCACGCTGAGCGGCTGGCCGCCGGCGACGGCGAACAAGATTCACGTCCGTCGGTACATAATCGTAATTGGAATAGGCTGATTCACATGTTACTCCAGCTTGACGTGGCAACCTGTTATGCAATGGTTGGTTGCTTGTGGATGTCAGCAATTGCCAAATGTGAAAATATGCACGGCGCGGTGCGGCGCGCGTTGGCATTGAGCAGCCCTCACGTTTGATTGCACGGTACAGCCCACTCCCTTTCCACCTCGGTCTCTCGTGTCGTCGGGCTGGTTCGGCTGGTGGAAAAGCCGGCTGGTTTCGGCTGATTAAATAGTGTTCTGTGAGAGAATAAGCTGAAGAAGCTAAAACAAGCCGAAACATGACCAGCAGAACAAGGTCGTCATCTTCCTCCGCTTTTCTTTTGCACAAGAAGCCGACGTAGGCACTGTGGTCCTGTTTGCTTGTCTTATGAGACGTGAACAATGTTCGTCTCTCACCATAAATTAGCAAACAGTATTTTCAGACATGATATTTTTACCTGAGCTCTTTCAGATAGATGGATGGATTAAAAGGCGCGTCCCCTGCATTCCAGAATTCGTGCGTCAAGGAATGCGTCTCCCAAATTCAGAGTTGTATTGTCCAAGGCGCTGTTGGATGCTGTTGCATCTCCTGTGGAGTGGACCATTTCAGTCATGACATTTACTGTGATCCAGGCGCTGTGGAGTGGACCCCACATAGTCCCGCACGTGCGCATGGACGGCGCACCGAAACGTGAGCAGTCACAGACCACGTCCCTCTTCCTCTTCAAGTCAAGGAGTCAAATTGCAAGCCGTCATCTATCCAGAACCTTCTGTTACAGTAGCCTTTGTATCTGGTGGAATTCTCCTTTGTTTGCAAAACATATCTTGTCGAACTTAATAATAGGAATCTTACTTCCATTTGTTTTTATATAAATCCCACCGAAATGGTACATGTTGTGATCTTGATCTATACTGCCTATAATAATCAAATCAAGATCTCTATGTCGTCTACGCTAATATCCCCATAAACAAGCGGCTGCTCACTGCCAGCGCTGGAGGAGGTTCTGCTGGCGCTCGCGCTCGCGCTCGGCGTGGACCAATACGCGCTACTGCTGCTGCTAGCGCCGTCGCTATACGACGGCGGAGGCAGCGGTGCGCACGCTGCTGCGCCTTGTGGCGTTGCGCCACCGCCCCCTAGCGCGGCGGCGCTGCCAATGCCAGCGAACGCGGCGGGCTGGACGGGCGTCGGCTGCTGCGCGGCGAGAGCCGCCGCCCGCGCGTCGACGATCTGCGCGTCGGCGGCCATGCCGGCGTCGGACGCGACGCGCTGCACGGAGCGCGGCGACAGCGGCGGCGCGTGGCCACCGTAGGCGCCGTAGCAGGCGGCGCGGTCGGGGAAGTTGAGGTGGCCTGCTGGCCGGCCGCGGAGGAGGCATGCGGCGGCGTCGTGCGCGACGGCGGCGGCCTCGGGCGCGGCGTAGGAGCCCAGCCACAGGCGCTCCCGCGTGCCAGGCACCCGGATCTCCGACACCCACTTGCCCCACGCCCGCCGCCGCACGCCCCTGTACCGGCACCGGTGCCGCTCCGCTCCTCTCCCGGTCCCGGCGCCGCCGCTCGCCTCGCGGCTCATCGTCGTCTAACCGACCGACCGTCCGACAGGAGCTGGGCTGGTCTGGTCTGGGCGGCGGCAGCAGTGGCCGTCGATCTCGGTCGGCTGAGGCGGTTGGTTGTGGACTGTGGTGGTGGTTTTTGGCCGTCTGCGATGGAGCACACGACGACACCGAGCGACGTGAGCGTATTTATAGGGTGTGATGAGATGAGGAGAAGCATATCAAGTCAGCGCGGGCGGGGCGTTGACATGATCGGCGTGAGTAAAATACGGGCGGATTGACCTCAACTTCATTCTACGGGTCCGGGTGGATAATAAAATAATAACGATGAGGCACGGGTAAACCATGCACGTGAGGGCACTACCGCGCGGGCTAAGCCCTTGTTTAGTTCCCAAATCCAACACCCAAATTTCACTATGCAAAAAGAAGATTTCCCGTCACATCAAAATGTCGGCACATATATGAAGTACTAAATGTAGATGAAATTAAAAACTAATTACACAGTTTTGTTGTACTTTACGAGACGAACATTTTGAGCCTAATTAGTCAAAGTTTGGACAATTTTTACCAAATAAAAACAAAAGTTGCTACAGTGTGATTTGATGTGCACTGTTCCGAGTTGGGGGTCCGGATTTCGGATCTAAACACGGGCCAAGTCAGACGAGAACGAGACGACAGCTTTGGTTCTGAGATGGATCATGGATGGATGGATGGATCGTGGTGGTCGTGGTCGTGGCCGAAACGGGGTTGGTTGGTGCCATGATCTTTTGTTCTGCGATTCGTGGGCCCATGCACGGTCAAAGTTTCCACTGGTCGGTCAGACAAGGCACAGAGCTCAGCTCAGCACCCTCGTGCCATTTTGCGGTGTGCCTGCGTGCCCGAGCGCCAAAGCGGGGGGCCGGGGACGGGGAGTGTGGTCTCACAGCAGCCGTGCTAGCGCAAGCGCTTACGTACTCTGCGCGGGCTACCTCTCTCATGTGCGGTTTGCGTTTACCGGGCGTATCGGTATGTGGACATCACTGTTGGCGGTGACTAGTGAACATCACTGTTGGATGGCTTCTAGTTCTAGACTGCGGGTTTAATTAGGTAGTTGACGCCATATCATTAATCTAAGAGCATCTCTAGTGCTTCAGTTTCAGTCGGCTCGAAATGGACAGTGGACTTTATTAATAAGGAGGGTGTTCACACCCAAAAAATGGTCAAAATGTGTAAAGGACTTCGTCACAATGTTTCGGTGTCGGGGCGATTAAGAAAAGTATTTGGATCATTGTATTTGGAGCTCGGACAAAGCAAAGTGTTCTTGGACCAATCTGCCAAAACTGGCCTCGTTGGATTCCCAAACCAGCTAGGCCGGTTTCTCTGTCATGTGCTCGACGCAGCTGATTGAGCCCGAGGAAACTTTTAGAACTAGTTAGGCGGCTCATTTTTCTGTGTTCCGAACTAGTTAAGAGTCCAAATTGTTTTTGGCTCCTGTTTTGAAGTGGAAAACTTGTAAAACACTAATGTTTTCTACTAGGATAAGATCAACCTCTCAATATATATTAGAGGATCACAATTGATTAAGAAACCCAACGCCCAATAGAACAAAAATACATCTATTACTTATTTTACCCTAACTTTTTTTTGCAACCCTGCTATTCGGCGTGTCTCTCGATGAGACTCTGCTGCGTTCTATGTGGCCATGCTAACTCTAGGAGAACCTCGGTGTGCATCTCCTTGACGGGTCTCCTTGGGAGGTGTTATCGAGCTCTATCAGCGAAGAACGAGTTTCAAATCGGTTCTACCAAACGGCTAGTCGGTACTTGCTGATTTCGGAGTTACTCGTTGTGTGATTAGGTCGTGTGTAATTTTGGATGTGCTAATCATTGCTGGTGTGTGATCCGAGGTCTAATACAGCGTTAACAGAGGAGCTGACATGATTTGAGGGGGATTTTTCACACAATTCAATTTGGTTAGAGGACCACGAGTATAGCACCGTTTGCTTTGGTTAGAGGACCACGAGTATAGCACCGATAGCGGTAGCAAACCGGCAACATCAGCAACATGGGAACGAAGCATATAGACACAAAGACACGGGTGAAGGAGCTCCGGTGGTGTCGAAGCAAACACACTGAACCGAAGAAAGCGTGCAAAGACCAGAAATCAACGATCTAGAAAGATTGACGCGCATTTAAAAAAGAGAACGATGGACACCATAGTAAAAACAGTCACATGGACTAGTGCAACATCACCTTTATATTTTATATAGAGTTTTGTTGTTACTTCTAAATGAAATGCCGCTTTCGATCAAAGCATGCTCACGTGATAAAGACTAAAGTGAATTAAGATGGCAAGAAATGCATTCCGCTTTTTATCCTCGAAAAAAAATGGGGACCGTGAGGCTCAGGTTGGCTTTGACCCTCGTCGAACGTTTGTAAAGGTCTCGACGCTTGGTGACATGCACAGATGGCACGAAAACCGTTAATCACATGGCAAATTGATGGATCTGAGTGGGCCGAATTGCTGATTGTTGACTTGATCCTGCCTCAGACATGTACACGCACCCTTCTGACTCCTTTTTAGACATCCCTTTACGGCTTTTTTTTCAACGATGACTATACTATGTATATATACATCCTACTCCTATGAACATTTCAAAACTGGCGATTCCAAGATTGATAAAATATTATATATATATATATATATATATATACACTCCGTAGCTAGCTACAAAATAAATTATTTTGTAGCCACCTCTATTTACGATAATTTTATATACTAATTTACGACAATGTCAGTATATATTTACGATAGTTGAATTACTATAGCACATGGGGATATTTACCATAATGTTATAGTAAATCACATAGTAAGGAGTTATTGTAATCTCGTAAATTAGCATAGCAATTATCGTAACTCCAAATGGCTATAGAATAAGTTATTTTGTAGCCAGCTGTAGGGTAATAGTTCTATATATAATTCAACTATTGTCAATGTATATATATACACACTCACCACTATGAATATTCACATGCACATCATAACTCTATGTAGGGGGCGGAGCACAATGGAGGCGAAACTGGGCTCCCGCCCCCTTGATTCGTGCGGTTCCATTGAGCTTAGTAGTTGCGTACGTGTGATTGTCGCTGCTGAAAGCGTCGGAGAAGATGAACAGTCAGTGGAAGTAAGAGCATCTCCAAGAGTTTGGCAATTTTCATTTGGCAAATCTTGTGTTTTGCCAAGTTGTAAGAAGATATGCCAAGTAAAAAAACAGTCTCTCTCCAAGAGTTTGGTATAATTCACTTGCCAAACCCAGATCTAACTTACATCAGGAACCCTGAGGGAGAAACAAAATTATGTTTATGCCCTTCCACCTCTTAAAAACTTACATCAGGAACCCTGAGAGAGAAACAAAATTATTTTTGTGCCCTTCCACCTCTCTCGTACATACGGATGCCAAGTCCGCTCCGCGCGCGCATATTTGCGCGTGCGAGGCCGGTGGATGGCAAGTTGCCAAAAATGCCAACCTCATTTGCCAAGCTGTTGGAACCCAAATTTTCTCATTTTGCTAAAATTGAAAGGATGCCAATCTCATTTGGCAAACTCTTGGAGATGCTCTGTTGAATAGCATTCTCAAGGCCTATGTCGTAACTGAAAATGGCCCCTCCTTGTTTTGTCGCCACGCTTCGCCGCAGCCTCTATGAGCACTTCAGAGAGCCCGAGTCAGCAAATCTCATGAAATCACCAAGGGTGTCCGCTATCGAGAGACACATCACCTATCATTGAAAGAATAACGATGTAAATCGTGAAATAAATCTAGAAATATATGAGCAACAATATCAATTAGAGGACTTAAACCAGCAGAGCTCTCGAGATTGATGAAGTTATCATTATTGAGGACCATGTCAAGTCGAGAACTTAAATTCGGATGGATGATATCCACCACAAAAACCTAAACACTTGAGCTAAGTTTAGTTTGTTGGCTAGATCTTAGTTAAGTACATATATACCATAATCTACTCGGCGTGTTAGCTATCGTGTAAAAAAATGTTTAATTAACGACTTGTCCACCTAGGCACGTAAATATAGGGGTTGTTTGACAGAGCTTTAAGAAAACCTTAAGAGCACCCACAACATAGTGAAAAATGATGCTTCGTCATGCTTCGTTCTTTGTCTTTCCCGACGAAGCATCGATTTTGCCACTGGGACTACCAATGCTCGGTTGAAGGATTCTAGCATCGAGGCTTCTATAGTCATCGATGCTCCAAGTAAAGAAGTGCATCCTACTCCTATAAGCATCGAGGCTTCCTATAGTCATCGGTGTTGCGGGCCGTGCGACAGTACATGGCCCCAAAATTTTAGGGGTCTCAAAACTATAGCTCATCAGTAATCAATATTCAACTCTTTGTGTTGATTTATTTTTGCGGAGTTCATGAGGAGTGCCTGTGCCAACTTTAGGAATTGCAACATTTCTTCTTTATTTGGCACTATGTAGTTTCATGCCATTTGTCCGTTTGTCTGACTACTCTGGGACGATCCAACTCACCAAGTCACGTCTTCGCTAGGTTGCTAGAGAATCTCGAGTCCAGTACTCCACTCCTAATATCAAAGTGCAAACTGCAAAAAGTCACACGAGGGACACTGGGAGAAGGTGTATTGGTAAGTGCCAAACTATATAGCAAATAGTGTCACGGGTCTATAAAAATTTGAGACGATTGGTAGCAAGTAAGTAGCCTATTTCTTAAAGATACGTTGGTCTTGTATTATTGTAGAAAACTTTTTTCTCATTAATCACTCAATGATATAGGTTGGTGTTATAGAATATTGTATATGATTATCGTTTTATTTTTCTAGGCCATTAGGGCCTATTATAGAGTTTAGAACATGGCCTTAACTTTTGCCGGCACAACCCTAGTGAGGAAAAGATCCTTGATACTTCGTTTCAAAAAGGACAGGATGGGACCCACAGTTCTGGGCATCAATGACATCCGTTGAACAAAAACGCATTGAAGCATCATTCAGAATGTGACGACGAAAAGATGTTGCAGACCCCGCTACATTGTGGGAGCTCTTAGAGTCAGAAGAAACTCTATCGAATTGTTTTCTACTGAGAAATGATTTTATGCTAATTCTATGAAGTTCTCTAAAATGACTAAGACATGGAGCTAGCAAAAAGTAGCTTCTTCTGATTCGCTGTATGTAAAGTCCCTGTGTGCATAAATTTTATCTTACAGAATCATAGAGAAAATATTTCTAGTCAGAAAATCAGCTTTGACGAAGAATCTAAAATGCCCTTAATGTAGGAACAGGATATGAGACGTCAACGAAGCTGTATCCTGTGTCGCATATATTGCCTCAACCTCGTCCTCGCGACGGGCTGAGGCCGAGGAGCGCCCACGTCGTCGCATATGGAACTGTTCAAATCTTGAATAACTGTAATGGCTCTGTTTGATGAAGGGGCTAGAGCTAGTTTGCACTCAACTAGCCCAAAAGTAATCAAACAAGAGAGCTAGAGCTAGTTTTTTGCAACTAGCCCACCCATTATTGGGCTAGTTAGGGCTAGTTCTGATGGGACCCACAGAAAAATTATTTTTTCCCTCCTCAGCCGCACTTGAGCCGCACCTAGTCCGATGGGCCCAGAGAAAAATTAATTAATGATCAGAAATGTACATTTAATATCAATCTAACTATCCATCTAACCCTCGGATCCAAACGCCTCTTTAGCTAGAGCTAATTCAGGGCTAGTCCTGAGTTAGAAACTAACTCTAACCTCTAGCCGAGCTAGAGTATCAAACAGGGCCAATGTCAACCAACACAAGTGGCGGTGGGCGCGCTGTCAACGAATTGAAGTCAAACGGGACCGACCATGTTTGATATTGTCGACGTGTACGTACTCTCGGCCTGTCGCCAGACATGCAGATGGGGAGCATTTGGTACCACTCCTAATAATTAATATACTCAATTGTTGACTCCTTGTTAATGTTAATTAGGAGCACAACGTGGTTGGCGGCGGCATACGGGAATGCCTCAGTGTTGTCTCGTACTCTGTATATACTATGCAATTTGTACGTGAGACGTGACGTGAGCACGAGGTGGTTGTTATTGGGCTTGCAGGCCCAGACACAATGCCTCCATGCCAAGCAGCCGGCTGCGACGGCCCAGTCCAACGTGCGATGTTTACAACAAAACTCGGGAACTCCACTGAAGAACCTTGTACGTGAGTTTTTTTTGTTTCGCCGAGGAAATGTGAGATTTTTCGGAAGGATGGATGGAGGAGACAGTGCGGCGGTGTGCAGAGCGCTCTCTCTCTTTCTCTTTGGCCATGCCACGAGTATATGGTTTCCGACTAATCACCATGACGTGCATCCCTATGATCGCCACCAAACCATGTGGCTTTCATGTGGGCGTGCGGGCGCGGCGCCTCTGTCCCCGTCCGGCCGTGGCAGGCCCCGACTCCTGTACGGCCCCTTAACAAGGGTTAAGCACTCAATCACTTTCCCATCCTCGTTGCCATTAGGGTTTAGCAAGGGGGCCGGGACCCAACGATCGTAAGTTCGTAATAACTCAATAAGAAACGGAAATGACATGTGCTTTTGCAACGGCTCAGTCTGTGGGGTAAGTTAAGGGTAATCATCATCATGAGGCTCCATGGATTGGGGCGCTCATTCTCATCCAATCTAACCTAGGCCTCGTTTAGATGGGAGAAAATTTCAATCCGATGAATAGTACTACTTTCGTCTTATTTGGTAAATATTGTCCAATCATAGACCAACTAGGCTCAAAAGATTCATTTCGTGATTTCCAACTAAACTGTACAATTAGTTATTTTTTTACCTATATTTAATACTCCATGCAAGCAGCTAAAAATTGATGCGATGGAGAAAGTGAAAAAACTTGAAATTTTAAGAGAAACTAAACAAGGCCCTGGAAACAACGCTGATGGTTAACCCAGTCATCAGCAAGGCACGTATAGTCGTTGGCGTATATATATGGCAAGCATATATCAAAAGACAAATGCCATGTGACCAAGCCAGTAGTCTGTGCTATAGGCCTCGTTTAGATCCCTGACTCGGGCGTGGCTAAATCTGCACAGTGCCACCCCCGAGTACTGTAGCATTTTGTTTTTTAGTATAATAATTGTCTAAATTTTGATTAATTAGGCTTAAAATGTTCGTCTCACAAAGTACAACAAAACTGTGCAATTAGTTTTTGATTTCATCTACATTTAGTACTCCATATATATGCCGACATTTTGATGTGATGGGGAATTTTCTTTTTGTATAGTGGAATTTGGGGGTGAATTCTGGAATCTAAACAAGGCCATACTCTCCCATACCATGCATGTAATCGCTTGCCAAACACGCATCAATGAAGGTCGATCGACACATGTATCAGTTTTATTTATTATCTATACTCTGCTTAACACAGGCTTCTTCTGAGTTCCTCGCAACAAAAAAATAAAAAAAGCTTCTTCCGACTTTGATTTGACCACAAGGTCAACTTTTTTTTTGATTTGACCACGACATGCTACGTTCGGCGTGTCACGTGTGGGAAGCAGGGATGGAGGAGGCTAGCAGTTAGACTACCCGCACTCATGGATCTTTATCATTCTGTTCGTTTGAGCTATTCAGCGGAATCAGCAGCTATCCAGCAGTATTTTTCTCTCACAATAAACCAGCGAACAGTACTTTCAGTCACAATAAACCAGCGAAACGAACAAGCTGTATATTCATCATCTATACGTCCTAGTCAGCAAGATTCTCTCCTCTATACTCAATTCTCTCACACCCATCCATCCTCTATCCACTTTATCCATTGTGGGACCCACTTGTCACTTTATCTAAATATATCCATGTGTGATCTAGTTTTGAAGGATTTATTGAGACGAATTTAATGGTGAAATCGAAATTTAATTTGGATTTTTGGTTTGTGAGTTATAGTATTTTTTCCTTTGTTTAGCTAGTGGGGCCGCCACTCTAGAGTATAGAGTAAGCATAGTATCACTCTATATTCAAATGGGCAGTTTTTACTCTATAGAATATAGAGCGAGAGAAAAGATAGAGTATCATTTTAGAATACTCAATACATCAGTTTTTACTCTATATTCATACTCTAAACCTTGAGTATCATTTTAGAGCCACTGCGGTTAGTGTTAGCGGCCCGCCGAATGTGCGCCTGCACGCGCGTCGTCCTCTGCAGTAGTACACAGGACCAGAAGAGACGCGTCGTCAGGCGGCGTCAGAGATCCGATCTCATCTACGTACGCCCTACGACTACGGGCTACGGGGGTGCGCATGTGGGCCCGTCTTTTTTTGTTTTTTTAGCCCTTTTTTTTGAAAGATTCTCTCAAATAGGCCCCTGGGGGAAAGATTTCAAAAAATGGACCCTCAGCTTGGCGCCATGGACCATGGCGCCAAGCTATAACGTCATGGCGCCAGGAAACATGGCGCCAAGATCCATCCGACGTGGCCACGCCTGAATCTACGTGGCATAGCTTGGCGCCATGGATCTTGGCGCCAAGGCTTGGCGCCATAGATCTTGGCGCCAAGCCTTGGAGCCATGGTCCCTGGCGCCAAGCACCCATATTTTAACCTGCCCCCTCTTCCTCCCTGAGTCATTCTCGTTTTCTTACTCCTTCTCTTCGGGTTTTTCATTTAGACACTTCTGTCGTTGCTCTTTAATCGAGCAATTGGACCGTGAGAAGTTGGATTTTATCCGTAGATCTTCGAGAGGTAGGTATCCTGTCACCCTTCCTTAATTTATTCGAATCGATTTGGTAAAATGAAGGCGTTTTCTTTACCTATGAACTTCACATTTTAAAATACGTATGTATTGTTCAACCGTAGGATGCCTAGGCGTGGAAAAGCTAGAAAACAAAGGTATGTGTACATTCGTTTCATCGTATAATAAACCTTTATTTTTAAGATTTATTGTTATTTGTTTTGTTATATTAGAACCGAATTTATTGAATTGTAGCTATGGACGGATGACCGAAAGTCCATACGTCCTAAAGCTGCTCCCTAGCGGTGTGCCAATACCCATGTGCTTTTGTGGTGATCCTTGCAAGGTAAAAATTTCCAAAGATGAGGCAACATATAAGCAGAGATATTGGATGTGTTCTAATTTTACATGGGAACCAACAGAGCATCAGCGCCGTAGTACATTTATTGTGAGAAATTGCTTTTGTTTATTAATTAATTTGTGTCATATGAAGTTTTGCATAATAATTGGATTTGAAACAATTGAATTTGCTGCAGACCCCTCCACCGCTATGTGATTTTGAGCAGTGGATCGACACTGAGATCAAGGAGGCTGACATGCGGCTTCTACAAGGCTTGAAGGAGTGGGATGCGGAGCGCCTCGAGATCTTAGAGAAGAGACGTAGAGAGGAGGCAGCAACGAAGGAGCACAAGGAAGAGGAGGAATGAGGCGTGTTGCTGCGTGTAGGGAGGAGAGGGAGAGGAAGCTTGAGCCGCGTGCGCCGAGCGAAGGCAGCGATGGAGGAGAAATCCCGAGTTGCCAGAACAAGGGAAAGTGGTCTCGTTGTACTCAGTAGTATGCTAGTTGTATGCCCAGAACATGGTCGATGTACTTTAGGTAAATCATGTACGTAGGACATGTTCTGTGTTATTTAATTCGTCGTCATGTACTTCATATGCACTTTAAGTTTTTGGACCTTGCTTGGTGTTGTCATATATCATGTTTAATGTGACTGAGTTACTGAAACTAGTTATCGAGTTGCACATATAACATAAGGAAGTACTGGATTTCACAATTCACCACGCATACATAGACATGGCATGTCAGAACTTGTACCAAACAAGGGCACATATGTCCTGGACTAAACCTAACATGCCTTAGGTAATTAGAGCGAACAACAAGTACATTACATGGCATGTGCATATGCTAGATTCGTTCTATCTAGTAGTGCGGCCACATAGCGAACTGTGTAGCCCCTTCTCCATAGTACCCTCCCATTGTTGATGGTGGAGGTGGCGGGGGTGGTGGCGGAGGCCCGTTGTTCTTGTGGTTAGGGCAGCTGCAATATGGATCATGGCATGGTCCGTCCTGTGAAACAACACCACTACTGGTATCGTCTGCTTCATCGTCCTTGTAACCGTTGCTAACTTCCCTTTCTAGTTCGAAGATACGGTCTTGCAAGTAGTAGATGTACTGTGCGTGGGGATTGATTGGTCTAGGATCGACCCATCTAGTGAAGCCACAGTTTTCTTTGGACTCTGAACACTGCATTTCAAAGATTTCATTGAACATGCAGTTAGTAACGCTTATGAGATGCAAAATAATGGAGAGTTTCCTTGAGTAACAAATTTTAAAACCAGTTACCTCTGCTCGCAGACATTTGAAGAATCGGCGACCTCCATCCAAACCCTCCACGAACATCTGCACTAAGCAGTCCTCACCATGCCTACATTTTGGCCAATCTTCTTTCCGGTTATCATATCCTCGGAGTGGACACTCTTTGGTGAAATCTCTCTTGGTCTCGACAGGAAAATGATACACTGGCTCATCAAAGTCTTCCGGACCTAGAGACCCCTCCCACACAATGGGAGTACCCTTGCTCCCCCCTGTTCCCTTCCCTCTAGATGACCCTCCAGACATTACTACTCGTAGATAACCAACTTCTGGTTTCAAGTGACTAGCATTGTATGGAGGAAGGTGTATATATAGCCAGCAGTGGAGTGGAGAGCCGCTGTATTGTGGCTTTAATGCTCCTGAAAAGCCTAGACGCTATCCCTGAAAAGCCTATTTGAATTACTGAAAAGCCTATTTGGAAAACTCATCTGTAAAGGCTAGATTCCTTGATCATAGGGAAAACTCATCTGTAAAGGCTAGATTCCTTGATCAATCAATTCATCTGTAAAAGAGGATGTACCATAGGATAGTGACATGATAAATCACTGAAAAGGCTATATGCTATCGGTGTACTGCACGACTTGACATGTTTCAGAAAATTTTGGCAGAGGTTTTCCCTGTTTTTGATTCAATCCAAACACAGATATCACATAAACATGTCATCAACATTATATATGACATTCACCCTAAACAAATATATGATCATCATCAGCACCCACGTTAAAGTGCATATGTCATAAACTCCATAGTAGTTCATTCAGTACATAAAAATAGGATATAAAAGTCCATAATAATAGTCCATACAGTCCAAAAGTCGCCTACAGTCCCTCACTGTCTCCTAGACTTACCCTTGCCCTTGTGTCCAAGAGCGTGGGTGCCTGGAGTATAAGGGTCAGGTGGTCGACGTCGCCTGGTACCGACCGGCTGCGTAGGCTGAGTCCAGGGAGCATCGTCTAGCTGAGACGGTCCAATCTCCTCGTGCCCCTGGTCCTCGTCCTCGTCGTCGTCATCGTCGTCCTCGTCGTCGTCCTCCTCGGTGCCTTGGTCTCGCGACCCTGTAGGTGGGTGGCTAGACGAACCTACGCCACCTCTGGGTGCACAAGGCACGTACACGTCCTCTGTCGTGCCTGTCCTGCAACCACAGCGCGACGCGGTACGGCGTAGCCGACGTGCCAATCTCTGGTGCACAAAATCATGTTTAGTCAATGTATTGAACGTATTAGTACTCTAATATTTGCATATTTATAGGTACTTACATCGAGGAAGCTACGTGTCTCGTCGTCCCTCACCCTCGGACGAAACCGTTTGATTTCTTGGACAGACATCTTGAGGGAGTTACCCTACAACAAAGTTTTAGGTTGTAATTCATTGTTACGCAAATCGATATATAAAAGTAGAGCACATGACATACCACTCTGTCCAAGATGGGTCCTGCTCTGACCTGGCGACCGACACGAGTAGAGGTGTCGTACGCCGTGTCCTCATCCTCTGACGACTCAATGTCAGCGTAGTCATCCTGTGTCCACTGCTGGTACCGCCTATAGTCTATGTTCGTGTGCGCCTCGTTGTTGTGGTCCACGTTCCCATCGAACAACTCCCACATGTCGATGTAGTCTCGGTGGTGATGGGCCCAATCAAAGATTTTCCTGTTTTTCTTACGATCGAGCCTGCAAAACATGTACAGAAGTTAGTGAACATCGTGTCGCTATAGCATACATGTATGACAAAGCTAAAAATTTCGGCAGAGTTTCCTTTATATGTTGAAGCAAACCACACATATATGCATTCCATAGACATACAAACATACCAACAAAGATTTCATCCATCTTAGTCGACATATATAATGTGGTATGGGTAAGTGCAACTTCTGGAAAAATGTCGAATTACGAAGAAGAGAACACTTACTTGTGCAATTCAACACTTGTCGAAACTGGAGATGGTGGACAACGCTGTCTTGCTCCAAACTGGCGTGCAACTCGATGTGGAAGGTGGTACTCGACAGCATAGAAGCAGATAAGAGGGCACCTCACCCTGTAGAGATCGCTGTCACTGTCACATATGTTGCTCACCACAAAAGGAAGTGCGGCCTCGTCCGCGTACGGGTCCCAAGTCACCTGCAACGTGTCCAAACAATTAGTTAGATAGCATAATAGATAATTTCTTTTCGAACCAACATATATAATAATTTGTACTTACACTAGAGGCCATTAGCCTGTCAAGCTCGTCCGTGTACTCTTTGTACGCCCGCTCCATCCTCGCGTGAGGGACTGTCACCTGGTCCCATAGGTACGCCCACGTCGGCTGTAGACGTGCGTTATGCACTGGGAACCAGTCACGCGGAGCCAACATCACCGGACGAGCAACTGGCAGCCGCGACCACATCCACAGCTGGAGTAGGTACGCACACCCACCAAGTGAGGCTGACGGTGAAGAACGCCGGCACGCCTCGCAGAGCTGACGGTAAAGGAAAGCCAACACCGCAGAGCCCCAGCTATACTGACCGGCCTGGTCCCAGTCTGTGAGGCAAGGGATCCACATCCACGAAGCAGTGTCGCCTGTTCCATCGGGGAAGAGAACAGAGCCAAATAAGTGTAGGATCCACGCCCTACAGTAGTACTGAACCGTCTGGTCGTCTGCGTCAGGAGGACACTGTCCGAACTCAGCCCTAAGCCAGGAGAGATGGACACCAGAAGTGCGGTCTCCTTGGTCACCCACCTCACACCCAAGGAAGGCCTCCACCATAGCTCTCCAGCCCTCTGACCTACACAGCCCTGTCACCGCCCTCCCACGAATCCTCAAACCGAGCATCTTCTGACAGTCCTGTAGCGTGACTGTCATCTCTCCAAACGCCAGGTGAAAGCTGTGAGTCTCAGGTCGCCACCTATAATTTTAGCAAAAAAAATGGTTATTAGAAACATTGTCGCGTCAACAAATGATTATTAATACAACCTATTTGTTAAAAAAAACACCTGTCCACCAATGCAGTCAAGCCCGCTGAGTTGAACAAAGGCAGGCCACGTCGAACCTGGAAAGATACGACGTCGAGGCCAGCTCTCGATAGGTACGGGGTGTACCTGTCGTCGTACTGCATCTCCAAGAACCCTCCATGTACTCTAGAACGAAGGAGGGGAAGGTTCTGCATTTAAACAAAATACAAATGTTACTTGACACACATATATGCACTTATAATTCGAAGTATGTGATATGAGAGTGTCAAATCTTACCTGCCCCGACGCTACGAGACGTCCTCGGTGGGTCTCGTCGTACACCGGATCCAGAAGGTGGAATTGCGCCATCCTAAAGAAATTATTGTCAGTAACTTATTAAATAAATAGCAATTAAACGTAAAGTAAGAATTGAACAATCAATATGATAATTTTCCAATGGCAGGTGCGGGAATTGTGCCCAAGTCTACCGCACTTGCCACACTCGTACTGCTCTGGGTCATTAAGAAATGGCGTCGCTCTACCACGTCGCGTTCTACCAGGTATCTGATCCATAACCATCCTGTGCCTCGTCCTCTTTCTAGAGCCCCTCTTGTCCCAACGGTAAGCTGGATCTGCAACGTACCTTGGATCGTCGTATGGAGGCCACTCTCCAGGGTCTCGGAAAGGCACAAAGCGGGGCCTCCATGTTTCGACCAGCGTGTGGACACTGAACTGATGAGGTATCCTAGCCTCAATATCATAGTTGCGATGCCTAGCAGCTGCTACAAGGTGAGAGCATACAAAGTTTCCCACAAGTGCATGAGAAATCTTGGAGGACTACCACATGAATCCTCGACTCTCGGACCTCGCCATCAGATGTAGTACCACCGGTATGCTTCACCTCATACCTTCCAGTCGCATGGTCAAAACATGTGACCTCATGTGTCCCAGCCCTTTCCTTCGCCTTCTCTAAATGTGCCTGAGGTGTTGGGGCCCAAATCTTACCTTCACTCTGCAACTGCAATGCATGGGCGTGCCGATCGTTGAACCATGCAACAAGCTTATAGAATGTGAATTGAACGATAGCGTTCACGGGCATACCACGAATCCCCAGCAACAGCTTATTAAATGACTTGGCCATGTTGCTGCACTGAAACTCGTACCTCCAACCACCTGCGTCATGAGCTCTTGTCCATTTCTCGACATCTCTCATCAAACCTGTCAGCCATTGTCTACCTTCTGCATTAGATGCGGTTCTGACCTCCTCTAACTTCCTCCGAAAATACCTATCCTCAAGCTGTCGAGCAGCCTTCTAGAAAAGATCAAAATTATCCTTGACACCATCCTTCCGGAGTAGATTCTCAGCAAGGTGCCGAGTACACCAACGATGGTGCAAAGGCGCGTACCCCTCTATCTCCTCTCGCACAGCATTAAGTATGCCCTGGTGCCTATCCGATATGACGCCCACCTCCCTGCCAGGCCCAACCACATGTATCCGGACTAGCCTCAAGAACCATCCCCAGCTATCATTATTCTCCCTCTCAACCAAAGCAAATGCCAAAGGAACAAGCTTGTTGTTTGCGTCACATGATATGGCTATGAGTAGTGTGCCACGGTACTTGCCAATAAAGAATGTACCATCAATGGAGAAGACTGGACGGCAGTGCCTAAAGGCCTCGACACACTGAGGGAAGCACCAGAAAGCACGGAAGAATATCTACCTCCCATCCTTCCATGCGTCTGGCCTAGGGATGTACTCGTAATGCATGCCGGGATTCACTGCTTGGATTGCATTGAGAAGTACTGGAAGCTGCTCGTAGCCATCCTCCCAGTCCCCATATATCATCTTCCACGCACGCTGCTTAGCCCTCCAGGCTTTGCCATAACTTATGTCATATCCTCCATATACCTCATTAACTATTTTGATAATTGTCCTGACTTTCATATTCGGCTCTCCCTGTAATACTTTCATCAACCGCTTGGCAATGAGGGTTGATGTCAACTGCCGATGCTTTGTGCTGAGGTCATGTAAAGAACAGGTATGTGGCCCAACAACTCTTGTGATCTTCCACTTTTCTGAGACTTTTTGCTTCCTTGCACAAACTCTCCATGGACAACGTTCCTTGTCACACACAACCGTGTAACGCCGCTCCACATAGGAATGCAGGACCTTATACGGTCTCTTGCGTAACACTGCAAACGCTTGCAACCACCTCTTCAATGCAGGGAGGTCATTGAAAACCCTCCCCTTCTCTATCTCCATACTAGGACCAGCCTCTGGAGCTTCCTGCAGCTCATCATCACGTCCTTCTGCAAACGCCTGATCTGAATGAGTAAGATCACTGAACTCATGAACCATAGGATCACGACGGCCGGGAAAAATACGCCTAAGCATCTCAACGTCACTCTCCGTGAGCTCTCCAACGGGACGATCATCGTCAGAATCAACAGCCCTTGCAATCTCATATGGCTCTGAATCATTCATAATTTCAACACTATTGGAAGCGCGGATTCCATCTCCAATCTGGACTTGAGCATCAGCTGCAGGAGCGCCCTCATTATCGGGAACATCTCCTGCAACATTGCAACAACGAAGAAGAGATGATAAGAAGAGTGGATGAAAAGAAAAGACTTAAGTTTCAAAGAAAAAAAGGACACCTAATTGACACTTACTCGGATGATTCTGTGTCAAAGGGATCTCCTGAGGAGGATGTGCCACATCATTGGGGGCAGATTGTGCATCGGGAACCGTAGGCGGGACCTCCGCATCCACATCATGTTCCGGGACGGGAGGTTCAAAATATGCCTACTCACCCATTGGCGGGGACAACCCAAGAGGGATTGGATCAACGAGCACCCGCTGCACAACCACATCCAAACTTTGGAACTGGCTTTTCATAGCCGATCTCACATAGTTGTCCCACTGATCTGCACAACCTATTGGGATCATCTTCCTTAGCATGTTGGGAGGGTAACCAAGGTGAAGTACACCCTCAACTATGATGCCATCATCTCTACGGCAATGTACCTCCTCACGAGCTCTTGCAGTCAACTCACTGAATGATGGTCTCTCATTGAATAGCACAGGCACACTTTGCATGTCAACAAGCTCAACATATCCATAGCGATCTCGTTCTACAGTTCCTCCATAATAAATGCTCACTAGGTTGTCCATCTAGTTCGAAAACATAACTAAGCATACTAAGCATAATTGTTTTACTCCAATATATTTAAAACATAATAAGTAATAGGTCTCTAATAAATATGAAGTACATACTAAGTACTACTAACTACTAATTATTCACTACTAACTAACTAATTAATTAACTAAAAAATAGATATTAACTACTACTAACTACTAAAAATTACATACTAACTACTACTAACTAAAAAATACTAATTAACTAAAAAGCACGGGCACATTTTATTAGTCAACAACTAACTATCTAATTAAGCATACTACTACTAACTAACTAAATAACTAACTCGAAAAAAAATAACTAAAAAATAACTAACTAATACTAAAAAATAATTAGCTAACTAAATAACTAACTAATTAATAATAATTTAAAAATACGTACTAAAAAAATAAATAATCATATCTACTAAAAAATAAATAATCAAACTAAACAATAAATATTCATACTAAACTATAAAAAAATTAAACAATAAATACTAACTAAACAAAATAAATACTAACTAAACAATACAAAAATATATATTAAAACTAAACAATATAAATATTCGTACTAAACTAAACAATAAATACTAACTAAAAAAATATATATTAAAATTAACTAATCCTAACTATAAAAAAAACCATACCGAAGGGCCGGCGGCGGCGGCCGGCGGCGGCAGCCGGCGGCGGGGGGGCGGCGCCGGCGCGGGCGGCGGTGGCCGGCGGAGGCGGCGCCGGCGCGGGCGGCGGTGGCCGGCGGAGGCGGCGCCGGCGCGGGCGGAGACGGCCGGCGCGAGCGGCGGTGGCCGGCGGCCGGCGGCGCGTGGGGCGGCGCGGTGACCGGCGGCGGCGTCGGGCGTGGGCCGGCCGGACGAAGAAGAAGAGAGAATGAGAAAGAAAAGAAAGAGAAGGAAGAAGAAAAGAAAGGGGCCGACATTTTTTGCAGGGGCTTGGCGCCAAGATCCGTGGCGCCAAGGCTTGGCGCCAAGATCCATGGCGCCAAGCCTTGGTGCCAAGATCCTTGGCGCCAAGCCTTGCGCCACGTAGATTTACGTGTTGCCACGTCGGACGGATCTTGGCGCCATGTTTCCTGGCGCCATGACGTTATAGCTTGGCGCCATGGTCCATGGCGCCAAGCTGAGGGTCTATTTTTTAAAATCTTTCCGTCAGGGGCCTATTTGAGAGAATCTTTCAAAAAAAGGGCCAAAAAACAAAAAAGACGGCATGTGGGCGCACGGAACGGCGACGTGCATCCTGGCTTCCTTTCCTGCCGTCTACCTTGCATGTGGTGTTCACAAACGGCGCGCCAAAGCCAGCAAGGTTAACACCCATCTGGTGTTCACAAACGGCGATGCTAGCATTAGGATGTCTTTTTTATTTGCATAAAAGAGTCGAAAGGTTGGGCATTAAGTCATTTTATTACCATTGTCCAACTTTTCTACTATGATAATGATATTGTGCGGACGTCCGTCTTGTCCGGACGGACCCGCACGACTCGACCGAGCGCCACGCGCCTCAACGCCTTATCCGTTGCTCTCCGCTCGACCCCCGCACCCACTCACATCCCGTCCAATGACCCCCGCACCCACTTGCTCGCTCCGCTCGGCCGCTCCTCCGTGCCCACTCCACTGCCGCACGCGCACTGTCGCCCCTCCCTCCCTCCCTCCCTCCCTCCCTCCGTGACCTCCATGCGACCCCCACCGAAGACAAGGACAACGGCGGCGGCTCCGACGAGGTAGGTCGGTCCTCTGGATCTAAGCCCTTCTCCTCCTTCTTCTCCTCCTCTGGATCTGAGGGACGCGGTGGCGGCTAGGGTTACGACAAGCTCTGGGGTTCTTCCCTCCTCCTCCGACGAGTTCGGAGGTGATGGGCCAGGGCTGGAGCAGCCTGTACCTCAAACACATCTCCTTGTTGTTTTTCATACGCCTTTTTTTGCTGTTTTCTTCGGGTTGTAATGGGATTTTGAGGATGTTGCGACAGATGTTTTCCGAACGTTGCAATGAAATTTTTGGGTTGTTGCAACATATGTTTTTCCAAATGGTTGTTTTTTGCGATATTGCAGTACATATTTTTTGATGTTGCAACACATATTTTTCGATGTTGCAGTACATAATTTTCGATGTTGCAGCACATATTTTTTCGATGTTGTAGTACATATTTTCCGATGTTGCATTACTTGTTTTTTCGATGTTGCATTACATGTTTTTGTGATGTTGCAGCGCATAATTTTCGATGTTGCAGCACATATTTTTTCGATGTTACAGTACATGTTTTTGATGTTGCAGTACATATTTTTTGCGATCGCGGTATTCATATTCTGATGTTGCACTACAAAGTTTTTCCATGTATTTTGTGATGTTGCACTTGGAGTTTTTCGCGCTCTTAGACAGGGGGCGCGGTGGGGGCAACAGGGTGATGCGGGGGCGAGGGGGGTGTAACACCCCCGGTGTTAACTTTAAGTTAAGCAGTGGATTAAGGCTAACCCAAACAAGTTAGTAAATTGTTAAGAGTTTTAGTTAACACCTGACAAATGGTGACAAGGTGTTGAATTTAACTCTTCTAACATAAGCCCTAACTTAAACTTTGCTTATATGTTTGTATTTTCAAAACATGCATGAGTAGTTTTAATCATGTCTTTTCATGTGCATCACCTAATCATGAAGATATCTTGGGCTTATGAAAAGTTGCATGTTGATTTGGATCAAAAAGTTATATGATATGATAGTTTCAACTTTGCTTTAAAACACTTTTGTTAATCGAGTAGGAACATGGGATGTCAATTAAACCTTGCATTCATGTTTAAACAACTCTATTTTAACTCTTGAACAAAAGTTGTTTAGGGTTTATTTTGGAAAAGTGTGAAGAAAATGTTTAAAAATAGCTAAAACTCTAGTTAAACCTTTTCTTGATGCTTCTTTGATCAATATAGAACTTTGGTTTCTGTTCTGGTTCTGAAGTTTTGTCATAAATAAAAGTTAAAGTATTAGTTGTTTACTACAAACTTTGGTTAAGGACCCAGGCTAAATCAATTTCTAACATGTCCAAATAGTAGCTTCAAGTTTGAATGTGATGCCGTTTTAGGCTTTAAAAATAATTCTGTCTGGAAATAGCAGTTATCAAATTCCAAAGTTGAGAATTTATTTAATCAATTTTCATAAATAAAGTTTGTGCAACCTTGTTTCTATGAATTGGTGTGATGTTTGTACCTTGAAATTGTGTCATTGGTTGTGATGTTTGAATAGTAATTAGCCCCTAATTAATTATTTAAAGTAGCTAATCAAAATTAGTTTCAAAACTGAAACTCCATGTACATGTTTTCAAACTCAAAATCTTACAAACTAGTGATCTTTTGATGTTGGTCCTTAAAGCAA
Source organism: Saccharum spontaneum (assembly GCA_022457205.1). Lineage (NCBI taxonomy): Eukaryota > Viridiplantae > Streptophyta > Magnoliopsida > Poales > Poaceae > Saccharum > Saccharum spontaneum. The sequence goes on from CM039613.1 coordinate 50,636,696, forward strand.
AAATGGAGATGAGAGATAGATGAATAACTTTTATTAATGGATATCATCAAGTTTATATTTGGAATCCAGAGTTAGAGAGGGAGAAAGACATGCTGTCAGTTTGCTACAGTAACACCGGCAGCAGCTTGCTTGCCGCTTCACCGCCGTGCGCCGTTTGGCCGCCTTCGCGCCGCCTATCGTGCGTGGACGCGAGGCCATCCGCGTGGGCGCACTCGAGTAGCTACTGGCACGCCTAGAGGCTTCGTCCTCGCTCTTTTAATCGCTCAACGCCGACGCCATCTCTCTCTTTCCTCTCTGTTTTCTCCACTCACCGCCATGGTAGGCGAGCAAAGCTCCCGCAGCCGCCACTTGTTTCCCTACCTCTGAGCTCCCTCGCGCCCCACCGCGTGCACCACTGCCTCCGCCTCGCCCTCCTCTTCGCTCGGCACACCTCAGCCGAGCCAGGAGCCGCCGGCTGCGCCGCTACTGCCGTGCTGCCGCTCGCGTGGCCGGGCCACCACTGGCCGCGCCAGACCATGCTGACCGCGCCACCGCTTTTCTCTACTCGCGCTGCCCCTCCCACACTCCTTCCTCAGCTCCACCACGCCCCACAGGGCCGCCGGTGCACGTGGCCGGTCCGCTGCTGGCCATCTCCGGCCACTCTGCGGGCACCGACTGGTGCGGCTGGTCACCCAGAGCTCGCCGGCTAGTCGGCCTCCACCGCTGTGCGCCCCTCCGCCGAGAAAGTTGTGACTCATTTGAATAGTTCCAAATAGTGCGTATGTACTGCGGTTTAATTTCTCTAAAGCATAGGGTCCTTTTTGCAAAGCTTCCAGGCCACGCCTGGGCCATGCCGCGTGGGCCGGCCTGCCTTGTGCATGGGCTAGCCTCCCCGCTGGACCTGGCCAAGCTGGGCCAGATTCGGCCCAAGCGGTCCTTTTCCTTTTTATGTGTTTTGTTAATTATCGAAAATATGCTGATTTTGTGAATTTCATAATTAATTATAGGAGTGTGATAAAATCATGAAACTTTGTGTGTATCCTTGTTATGATGTGCTCTACATAGGAAAAATATGAAATGAGCATTTTCAGTAGTATTGCTATGTTTCAAAATTACCTCTTTTAATTAAGAAATGCAACTTCCATAATTTTTGTAGACTAGAATAAATGTCCATAAATTATGAATTTTGTTTTGCCACTGTTTTATGATGTAAACAACCTCCACAAAAAGTTTGGGATTTATTTGGGAATGTTTAATTTAATAGCCTTTTCTATGCTTAATTAATTAATTAATTAATTAATTGATTGATTAAGGTAATTAGAGGTTGATCCTAATATGACTTGGGTGTAGTTTTGGAGTTGATTGTAGTCTATGAAACACATTCACCCTATTGCTTCATGGCAAAGTAATTACCATCTTGTTATGATCATAATCCACTTGTGTTGATAAACACTAAAAATGCTTGTTAGTTAATTAAGCACTTCTTTAGTGGATGCATGTATATATGTGATCTTGCTTGCTCTCTTCTATGCAACCTCTTGGTTAAAAAGGTTAAGCTATAATAGTGCTTTCATGTTAATATCTTGTTAATCCCTGTTTAGTATAATCATCTTCTATTAAAAAGCTAATTTTGTTGTTTAAATGATGTAAGTTTGTAAATAGATGTAAGTTTATACAAAAGTGAATGTACTTACGTCATGTAATGTTCCTTTGCTTACTTATGCTAAGTGAACCATAGCATCCCTAGTGCTCTTTTGTGATGCTCATGTTAATTACCTTTCACAACTACATGTTTTGCTTAGACCAATTTTATAAATCACATGTTAGACTTGAGATGCTTTCTATTTTAACATGAAAAGTTCATGTGATGTTTTAGATAGATAACTTGGTCACTAGTACTTGAATCAACATGATATGACCTTGCCTTGTCTTGTTCGACTAGTATAATGTGAATTGTGTTGCTTTCTTGTTGAGCACATAATCAACTTGTTAGTTAAATAATTGAAACGCTTTGTGAAATGTAACCCTAGTTCTTAGTGAAGGAAAGTTGTACTCAAGTTTGCTAATCTTGATTGGGTTCATCCATGAACTAGTATGTTATATGTCAAAGTAGTTGTTTTGGTAATTTGGGTCATATTGTGGTAACCAATTCGCGAGTAAGTCGCTAAGATAGGATGAAAGTCGAACCTCTTAATGATTAGTTACCTTAGTTTACCCTTCAACATGTTACTTGTCCTTCATGTTTGTAATGTCGCTGTTATGTTTGTTGCACTCAAACACGCATTGCATCCATGCATACCATTTAGGTACGATAACGGGTGATGAATTGATTGGTGCACTACGAAGTTGAACCCAAAGATGGTGTAACAGGGACCAAGTCCAAAAGATAAAGATGATGGTTGATCATGATCTGAAGATGAAGCTAACTAACTGACATTGTGCTTCAAACCCAGGCAAGCCCCGGAGCATTCTATGCATCCTATCTCTCTTTTAAAATTCACTTGAGTATACATTTTGTATTGTGCATTAAGTTATAAGAGTTGATTCGAAACCCGTTGCTGCATGACTTACCTTGTCCACAATATATATCTGCAACCTTACTAGTATGTACAAGTCGCTCTATGCTTAGCTATGCTTATACCAACAGAAGTCGGGTGATTCCTGTCATCCGCGAGATTTAGGTGGCTACTCGGACACGGTTGGCTATATTTGCTATCATGGAAAAAAATCATGTGATAATGGATAATTGGAGACCGAGCGGGATCCGGTGCTACTATGGTTGTTGTTGATGCCGGCTAGGCATGTATTCTTTGATCCTGTCTGTATCAATTAAGGACCACTTCGTTGTTGGACCTTGGTTAAGATTGAAGGTACCAAACACAGAGCAGGGCCCTGAGTTATAGTTGACCGTGAAGCCAATCCTCGTTCGGGCTAAGGTATTGTACCGTTAGCATTGCTGGGAGGAGAGCCTGAAGGAAGAGGATTGGCCCAAGGCCATGTTTGTTATGGGCTTCGGGCTTTGGGAAATTCATGTGAGGATGCAGGACCATGAATTTTGCGAAACGATCCAGGCTCACCGCTAAATGGAGTGAACGGTGATCCACATGAGCTAATGAGGGCTCGTATGGGTGTGTGTTTGGGATTGCCCAGCTGGATGTGATCAATTCGAATCGCTGTCTCTCTCGGTTAGTGAGAAACTTGGTCATTGTCCAGCAGTCGTAGTAACTGATGAAACATGATGGTTCTGTTGATTATGATAAATGAATATGGTTACTACTGTAATACCTATTAATCAAATGATTGTTACAGGATAGATGCAAACTTAGCTACAATTGGTTTCACTGAACCTGATGCTAAAATTCGAAAGTAAGGATTACTTTAGTAAGCTCTTTTGCAAAGTAATGCTATCCAACTCACACCACCATATATGACCCTACATATCCTTGGAGTCTTTTATTTTGTTCTCTGTCGGGAAAGTCTTGCTGAGTACAATTCAGTACTCTGGGTTTTATCCCACCGTGTTGCAGGTGAAGTGCTCTGTCTGCTGAAGGTGAAGACTAAGTGTCGATGGGCTCGGCTGCTCTGTATATGCTTCTTATCTATGCTTTTGGTTGGAGGTGTCATCTGAGCTAGCAATTTGATCCAAATGTATGATTTGGTAATCACTTCAAATCGATGTTTCAACTTAACTGATTTGAAAGTGAACTTGTATCTGTTACTTTTAATCCTATTGTAATATCATTTCTGCTGCAAACTTTGAGTATATGATATGTATTTACTTAATCAAGTACGATCTTAGTTGTGACGTTGGTACTCAACGGACTATCGGGTTTATATAAGAGGCGGTATGCGCGTGTCAACTTGTTAACGAGGACAGTCATACTTGATCTTGTATAAATTGGGCGGTTCTGTCACAGGGGGGGCGAGCGGGTTCCGTTCTATTCCCGCGGCGGGGGTGGGCGGTTTTGGGAAGCGGGGAGCGGCGTTCCGTTCTATTCCCACAGGGGGAGCGGGCAGGGTTGAGAAAGGGTCGATGTTTCGTTCATTCTATTCTCGCGGGGAGCGGACGGGTTGGGGAGGGCGCGGTGCGAAGGGCCCAGCGTCCAGACGCGTCTCGCGCGCCGGATTTCCGAGCGCTAGGATTACCGATATGCAAATAAACGACTTTTGGAACTCAAAATAAATTTTGACATATACAATGCTTTTACAATTTCTCCTACTAGGAACAGATCCATGTATAAGGCTCAAGGGCAGATAAACACAAGCCTTATGTTCTCGGGACCAGAGTGTGCATGTTCATCGTAGAAAGGGCACTATCTGTAATGCAACCTTTTTTTTCTTTAAAGTCAGGTTTCATGTTTCTATTTCCAATCAGAAACAGTTGTTCAGGCTGCCCATTTGATCACAAATTAAGGTTTATCTACAAGAATATCTCATTTCTTGTTTCAAAATTAAGATCTAATCTAGTTAACATGCATGTTTGTGTATTTGTACTCCAAATATAACATATGTAGTTCAAATATCGATTCCTCAAATATATATGATGGCTGACCTTCAACCCTATACAAATCACGGTCTTCTCAGTTGAAAGTCCTATGTTTGGTGTTGGTAATTAGTGACAATGCCTAAGTACTAATCCTATGCTTAAGTTGTATGTAGCATATGAGGATTAGTACATTCCAAGGTTGGTGGCAAGATGGACATGGTGATCATGATGGCCACACTTGGATTTGGATGCAACCCTACATGATCAAGGCAAAGGTATATGCTTAAGGGTTGTGTTTTAGTAACCAAGACACCTAGTGGGTGTGGTTACATTATAGGATAGATAGTCGTACTATAAAGAGGGGAATGATGCGGCTATTGAACTCCTAAGTGCCTCTAGGTGTGCATTTCATATCATATGCATTTGGATAGAACTAATAACGCCTCGAAAAATGATTGTGAAAATGCTAACACACATGCACATAGTGATGGTCACTTGGTGATGTTAGCACGTTTGCGAAGGCGGTGGAGTTTGAGTGGTAGAGAGGGTTTGGGGTCCTCTCTCCCTCCCGCCGAGCTTGCGAGGCGGGATTCAGGCGTTTTCGAGGAGTTGAAACGCCTATTTTCCACTACGTCGGAAGTCGGAAAAAGAAACGGAGACGAACGGAGGTCACAGTGGTGACCGGACGCTGGACCGGACGCGGTCACTGTTTGACCGGACGCGTCCGGTCAGCGTTCAGCGTTTGCGCGTGTCTCAGCGTTTTGATCGGACGCGCAGCGCGTCCGGTCACAGTCGACCGGACGCGTCCGGTCGTTCAGGGAGCTTACTGGACTCCAACCGGACGCGGGGACTGTCGCGTCCGGTCGGTTCACCAGCGCGTCCGGTCACTGTTTCGTTGTGCGCTGCTCTGGCTTGACCAGCGCGTCCGGTCAGTCACGGGACCGGCGCGTCCGGTCGTGACCAGCGCGTCCGGTCGTTGCGACCGGCGCGTCCGGTCAGTAGTTCAGAAAATAGCCGTTGCATGACCGGCGCGTCCGGTCAGTTGGACCAGCGCGTTCGGTCAGCGCGACTGCTGCTGAATCAAGTTTCTAACGGCTATATTCGAAGGGGTACGTCTATAAATACTCGTTGGCCGGCTCAAGGCTCTCTCTCTTGGACATTTGACATACTTGTGAGCACTTTGAGCTAAGCAACTCCCCTCCCACTCATCTCTCTTGCTTGTTTGCATATTCGAAGTGAGATTGAGTGATCCAAGTGCATTTGCATTGTGAGATTGCATCTAGTTGGCACTTGGTGGTTGATTTGCTGCGGGATTCTTGTTTCTCTTGGTGGTTGCCGCCACCTAGACAGCTTGGAGCAGCTTGGAGGCGTTGGCAAGAGTTGGTGATTGTTCTTGGCCACCTCCGGTGATTGTGAGGGGTTTGTGCCTACCTCGGCGAAGCGCCAAAGGCAACATTAGTAAATTGCTCATGTCATTGCAACCTTTTGCCATTTAGTAGGTTCTTGTGGCGCCTTTTGAGAGGCTCGGTGTGAGACCGATTAGCCACCGAACCACGTGGTGAAGAGGGACACAACGGGGACTAGCGTGGCGGCAAGCATGTGAACCTCGGGATAAATCTTTGTGTCATCATTCTTATTGTGATTGATCGATCCCGGTGGTTGTGTATTGTGGAATTCATCTCTTGATCTTATTGTTTGGTTGGCTCAATACTTCGCCCCTCGGTGATACCCTTCTAACTCTCTCTTGTATTATTTTCTTAGTCACTTTGCAAGAGTAGCTCTTTTGTGTAGCTTGCTAGTTGTAGTTTCCTTCTCGGTTTAACTTGTGCGGTTGAGTGCAAATATACTAGAATTGTGATTTGGATAGGTGGCTTGCAAACACCCCGTAGGCTAAGCAAAACTCGCATCTCGCTATTTGTTGTATTGATAAACTTGTTTAGCTTGTCTTTGTAGAAAGTTTTAAAAGGCTATTCACCCCCCCTTTAGCCATCAAGACCTTTCATCAGTATCATCACTCTTAGTCAACAATGGGTGATCTTCTTTCGTTTGGAAACATGAAGAAAATAATAGATGTTGGCATTGCAATCAAAGAGGCCTTTGAAACAGCTAGGAGGAATGAGAGGGAGTGTAGGAGCATCGAAAGAGTCATGGGCAGAGTATGTGGTTTAGTCCATACGCTCAGCGTGAGCTAGGCACCGATGCTTCAGCACCCTACAAAAAAGATTTCAAGGGTACAGTGCGGTGGAGCAGGGGGGGCTCAAGCCCCCTATCGCTGCTGATCCCACAAGTCTCCCTAGAGCCCCTCTGGTACCTACTACCGTTTGTTCTTCTGCAGTATGTCATTCTGCACCCTAGCGAGTTTCTTAGCGGTGGACTTCGTCGTGATGACCTAAAGAACAACGTTCTTCTTCCCACAGCGACTGACAAGCTCTAGAGCGCCCTTCAGGCTATCCAACATAGAACCGAGCGTCCTTGCAACCACTAGGTGCTGCACCATAGGCTCCGCGCTCGCTGTCAGCAAGGGCACCAACCCACAGACGTGGTCTGCCACCTTCGCGATAGCCTTGCGCTCTCTTTGGTTGGTCTGGCAGTCTGAACCACCTCCCTGATGGCGATACCGATGTCGATGATCTTCATCACGACATCAACCATCGCGGTGATCGTATACCGTACCTAAGAGTGACATGTGATTAATTTGTATATGAGTAAGATTCTAATCTAAAAACAACCGTTGAAGAAAGAATGGAGCAAGAAAGAAGGATTGATATAGTGCAGGGAGGGCTTGGAAGAGTGAGGCACTATGTAAAAAATCCACATATCCACCAGTAGCACCTACGCCCGACGCGCGTTTGAAGTAAGTCGTCGATGGGGTCGCCGGTTCCATGAGGTCAACACACGTATGTAATAAGAGCTTACTACAGACGTGTGTGAGTAAAACGTGTCTGTGCTAATATGCCAGCGCGTTGCAATGGGAGAAAAAAAACTATCAGATGTTAATAGGAAATAAGGACAAAAATGTTATATATCTATTTATGTTTTACTTTTTCATAAATTTTAATGGCTATAATTTATTTATGATGATCGTGACATCCGTAATAAAATTAATATCATTAATAATATGACAATGTCCTATTAAGTCTGTAATGAATTTAAATACTCTCATTGTCCCATATCGTTAGTTCTTCGGACTTTTTTAGATAGATAGCTTTTACTACGCTTCTACATATAAATTATGTCTAAATACATAGTAAAAGCCAAAAAGATTTACAATTTGAAATATTGAGTTATATGACTTTCTTTGTGTGCCCATAATCAAGAACCGACATATCCGCCGGTGATTATGGCGTTATATGCATTGATATGGTGAAATATAGAGTTATATGACTTTCTATGTGGGCCCATAATCAAGAACCGACATATCCGATGGTGATTATGATGGGTCAAATCGGTTCCATCTAAACTGAGCGGATCAAGATGCCCTAACGAGGGGATTCAAATTGGGAAAGGAGAAAATTAATTAGATCTAAATAAATAATTTTGTTATAAAAGGCTTACTAGCACACTAATAGAAACATCGGAGAAGATGGGACCAAGCTAACTAAACCAACACCCAATACTAATACATTTAATTCATTAAGTGGCAGTTTGTTTTTCATGTAACATGCAACATAATTATATTGGATTTTTTATTGTGTATTTTCTGACGTTATTTTTTTAGTTTGGGCCAATAAATACTATTACTCTCGTTGCACGCACGGGACAACTAATTCTTTGCCGACTTTAATCAGAATTCAGAATTATAGATTTTTATGAATCCTCAAATGACGTCATATAATTCGATGTTTAACTCTTTCAACACATCGATAGTATGAAGATTAAATCTATGATATATTTAGAAGTAAATACTTATGTGCTTCGCAACAGTAGAAAGAAAATTATTGTTGTTGTATTTTAATTCAATATAGACTTACTTACGAGGTATTTAAGATCAAGAGAACCGCATGGGCTCCTAGCCATTGGGAGGCTCCACGTCACCCTGATTGTTTCTGACTGTTCTTCGATCCTATGGCTGGTATTGCTTGAATCCGCTTCTATCTGGAGCATCTTGTTGTGGTTTTTGTTACTTTCACTTCTACTCGGCACCAAAAATATATATCCGGCTTCTGTTTCCCAACGCAGATTCCCCCTCTTGTGGCTAGGGCAGGCCTCGGTACGGGGCTCCACGTCACCTTGATTGCCCGTGCGTTGCAACGGGTGATAGACAAATATATCATTACCATCACTTCCAAACTTCAAGGGCTAATAATTTAGCCTCATTCATGAAGTTTATCGCGATATCTTGTATGGTGTTGTTGCGTGCATATCTAATTATTTGACACACAACAAATTTATAGTTATGAATGAATAAATTATTTTCTTAGTTGGAAGTAATAGGTATTGATAAAGTACTTTCTCCATTCCAAATTCGGTGAAGTTGTGCGCGACGGTGGCTGAGTAAACTTCTTCTATTTATTCTTTTTTATTTTGGACCCATTTGGTTCAACTCTGCTTTACTAGTAGAGCAGTTTTTTTCCAACTTCAGCTAGTGGAGCAGTTTCACTGAAACTGATTTAAAAGTACGTTAGGTTCTTCTAATTATTGAAAACAAGAAAATGACTACAATACCCTTTTTGTTTCTTCTTCTCTCTTTTTTTCTTGCCCGACTAATATATGGTTGCGCCTTGTTGGCCTCTGGCCGATCATCTACACGCCCATGGTCTATGGCGAGTTGTGTGGCTGCTCATACTGAGCCTCCTGCTCGGTCCTCAGTGGTGGGTGGCGTTGTTGTGGTGAGGTGCAGGCTACGCGGGCACGTGACCACTACGTTGGCGCGCGGGCCACGCTGTCATCGCAGGCGAGTGGGGGCCGCCCCTGATGCAGTGGTGAGCACGGATCAAGTGGTGATGCGGCCTCGGGTGCTCCTTCTTCGTCTTGTCCTCTAGAACCTTAATCGAGCGGCTACGCCGGTGTTTTTTTAGAGGACGGAGCAGTGGCCGGTGGAGTGCGTTATGGAGACAGAGCGGAAGAGTGCGAGTGCGATCAGGGCGACTGAGTGGGCTGGTAATTGGGCCGGATTGAATGGCGGACGAAAAATAGGGTGCGGAGAAAAAATTCCTTTTTAATATTGGGTTTATATATATATAGATAGATATAGATATAGATATAGATATAGACACAGATACGTGGAAATTTATTCGATGTTTTGACATTTGGAGATCGATCTAGGCCATGTTTAGTTGCCCCGATTTGGGGGCGGCGGAATCACGGTGCAACTGCTGCACTGTAGCATTTTTGTTTTTATTTGGTAAAAATTTTTCAAACATTGACTAATTAGGTTTAAAATATTTGTCTCGCAAAGTACAACAAAACTGTACAATTAGTTTTTGATTTCATCTACATTTAGTACTTCATGCATGTGCCGGTATTTTGATGTGATGGGAAATCTTCTTTTTGCATAGTAGAATTTGAGGAAATATTTGGGATCTAAACAGGACCCTAAGCGAAGTTCTAGAAACAGATATAGATAGATCATGTATACTAAACAAAACGGAAAAATTTTGTAGAACAGGCAGGGGAAAACGGATGAAAGATATACCAAGGGTCTGTTTAGTTCCCAAAAATTTTCCTAAAAATTTTCAGATTTTCCGTCACATCAATTTTTGGACACATGCATGAAGCATTAAATGTAGATAAAAAAATAAAACTTATTACACAGTTTAGTTGTAAATCACGAGACGAATCTTTTAAGCCTAGTTAGTTCATGATTGGACACTAATTACCAAATAACAACGAAAATGCTACAGTCTGCTACAGTGGTTTTTTGCAAAAAAAAAAGCAAACTAAACAGGCCCCAAATAAAACAGGAAACAAAAAAATAATGGAAAACTTGCATTGGCTGGACAACGGAAACTGGAAAAGAATAAAAAGACGTACAGACATCTGAACGAGCGTGGGAACAAGGGGAACGGCCACCAGACAAACACGGAAAGCAGAGAAGAAAACAAAGGCCTGAACGGCTACCGAAAAATACGGACCGGTGAAAAAGTACCGCAAATGGCCGTGGCGACAGGATTAGACTGGACGAAAATTTGTTTAGTGCCAGAAATTTTACTTCTCTTTATTATTATTAGGTATATAGAAAGTCAGGTTTCATGTTTCTATTTCCACTTATAAACCGTGCAAATAAGTTTTATTCTTATGAAACTTTTATCATGTCTCTTTATTAATAATATCTTATATCCTTATTTAATGCTCATTAAACTGTCACGAAACTCCATTGAGAATAGCCTAATAAATAACGCCTCAATTCTCAAAATCCAAAAAAAAGAATTAGTCCACATCTTTAGAAGATCGGCGAACACAGTAATTTTGACCATGCAACGATGTACGATGGTACGCATGATATCTTTGACATGTGTCGGTAGTTATCAGCATGTTTCATGTCAGGCTGGTGAGAAGAGATATTTTGGTCATACAGGCAACATTGTATTATTTGTATATTCCATAAAATCCTCATAAATGCCATATTGGCATATTGCCCCTGTTGTATATTATCCGAGACGGGCGACTCCTGCTAGTCCGTTTTTGCTACCTCCATCCGTATGCCCCTCCCCCCTAGCGTGCATTGTGCAGTACGTGGTCCATGCATGCGTGGCCATCTCCGTCTTTTGTCCGTGGGACGCTCAAACAAAGGCTCAAGAGCAAGAGAGGATGGTCCATCGTCTCCTCCGGTAGTATAGGACACAAAAGATCAAATGATCTCTAAACATGCAAATTCTCTTGGAAAATGGTGAGCACGACAAAGGACACCGCCGCGCGCGCCCTAAAAGAGCAAACATGGCAGTGGCTATTTTGTTTTTGTTTTTATTTCATCCGTTCAAGATTTCAAGGTGAATTGTGATATATTTTTCTGCGCATGGTTACGCATGCTAGTGAGACGTCATACTGTCATAGCCTTATAGGAGCGTGAGGTAATATGTTTTTTTATAGGACTAGCAAACACGTCCGTGCATTGCAACGGGACTACCGTTTGTTATGCTATTAACAGCACAAGCGTGATAGAACAAGAGCCCGCGCGTACAAAGTGGGCACGACAAGGCAGCTTCAACTGGCAACACGACGTGCGCTCGTTTGGTGTCGCCAACCATGGCCATGCAGCCTAGGCCACTGCATAGTGGCCCCACCATGTAGATCTAACCTAGGCCACCGTGGTGCATGAGGGCACGACTCTTGTGGTTGCTGAGCAGGCACTGCTCCTATGGCGGCACGTGACATGGAGGCTGCAGTTGAGCGGGCGTGCCTTGACAGTGCTCTTAGCGATCAAGAAGAGTGGCATACATAGAGAAGACCTAATTGTGTCATCTGTATGTCCAATAGCGCATTAGTTGGTGAAGGTCAGTTTGGAAAAAAATTTACTGGATCTCGCCGGCCTTAGTCGATTGCTCCACCATTTGCCTCCACCAGAAACCATTTAAAAAAAACTCGAAGCGAACGGAACCTAAAATAGAACCAGAAGCCACAGAAAGAATACAGAATGACGGAACCAGAAAAAGAAAAGAAAATAGACCAACAAAAAAAGGAAGAAAAAACAAAACCACACAAAGAAACGAAACCGAGAACAACTGCGACGAAAAAAATAAGAAAGACAGATAGAAAAGAAAAAGAAAAAAGATAGAAACCAAGTAACGTGTTGATGTTAGAACTTAAAATTTATGTTTTTGGTAGTATTTCATTTTATTATATACTAAACAATAAAATCAAGTCTTAATTGGAACATGATTAGAGTCACCAACAAACAAGACGGGAAAAGGAGAAAAAAACGTACGACACAAACACACGGATTGCCTCCTATCCGCAGGGTGCCGGGGTCGGCATCCGCTCCCGTTCCGTATGGACTCAATGGAAACCAAACCAGAACACCGGATAATCAAAACTTATCTGGAGCTGAGTAAAAAACGGCCCCTCAAAAAAGAACAAAATCTAAACACCTCATGATTTAATATTTAGAAGAAGGATATAAAGAGTTAAAAACCTATAGTACTACATATTTGTTATTTTATTATTTTTGTTTATCTATACTATAAAAAAAGGGGAGACAGAAAAGGAAAAAAAATGTCACCTACACTACCTTATGCAGTGAAGGGGAAATGGAAAAAAGAACAACAAAATAAGGAACTAGAAAAGAACATGCGGACGGGAACGTCTTTAAAAAAAGGACGGTTTCTCCATATTTCAATTAGGATTTCTATTATTATATTAATATATATTAGTATTGGATTTTGTATCATCGCTGGACGTGAGTTGTTCTAACACATATGAATACGGACACAATATATTTTAGAATCGGACTCCGTATCGTCGCTAGACATTAGCTATTTTAACTCGTACAGGCACGGGTTATCATATATATAAATCCAGAGAGAAGAAACTCTATCGTCCGGTAGTTAGAGGAAGGCGGACCAAACAAATGGATGGACGAAAAAAAAGCCTGAAATTTTGCCTCTTTATTATTAGGTATAGATATAGATACTATATTGCTCCCATATTTAGCAGGATACCTTGTAACCTTGTCAAGAAATTCATTCGAGGCCAAGGTGAGCATCTCTAAGAGTATCTAATATTTTCTTCCAAAAACATGGAGTTTTATAACTCCCCTAAAAAATATTGGAAGGAATAAAGAAGGTCATCTCCAAGAGTTTCTATTAATCCACTCCTATAATATAGAAGACAATTTTACGTCAGGAATTGTAACAGAACCTCCTAAATTATATGGCCCATATGCACCTGTCATTGTCCCAAAGACCTCTGACGGCTATGCATGTACACCAGATAACCTAAGAAGATCTGTCGGGTGCCCTCACAGGACCCCGATTCAACTACATTTGACAAGCCAGGATCAACAAAGGAGTAACTACAACATTACAACATTTGTACAAAACTTTACATCAGAGTGCGGAAGAATAACAACAATGAATTTATAAATCAGGATTAAGTTAACTTTTTACAAACTTAACTTGTATTGCGGAAGTGGAGTAGAACTACAGAAGACAACTTAGGTAGAGCACCTAAGTTATGGGAAGACAACCAAATCATGTCGAGCCTACCGACATGACTTGATGAGCAGCAACGGTCAGCACCTGCAACAGAGGTTAACAAACCATGAGTACTCAATTGTACTTCGCAAGACTTACCCGACGAAAAGAAAAGACTCCAAGGATATACTGGCTTAAGGGAAGTAGTGAAGCTAGAAAAGAGAAGTTTTGTAGAAAAGCTTACTACCAGTGCATCCTTGCGTTCAAACTTTTAATTAAGTTTTGGCTCCAGTTTTAGTATAGCCTAATTATAGCTAACTTTTGCACCTATATCTATCTCAATCATAAATATAAGCATTACACTAATTATTTATTTCTTTTCCATCTCAAGTCCAACAGTAATCATGTTCTAGTTGTTGCTACGATGTGGTACACGGTCAAGACTCCTTTCTCGTGGAGCAACGACGATTCGAACCGCTTGATCTACCCAGCTGGGGCTTCCTAACCACACGACATATGCAAGTCCTTGACCTGCATATATCAACTCTTACTTGGGTCGCCCAAAACCAGAACGTGTCCATCGCCACCCGAGAGTACAGTACTCCTCGAACCCGGCCCGATTCTAGCCCCGAGGATACACGTTACTCTCGCCATCTCTCCACTTCCAGTGCGAGGTTAGATGTTCTCGTGATGGAATAGCCGAAGTAAGGCTTACCCGCCATTGGGTATATGACTAGTACTATCCAAAACTCCTTGACTTGAGCGCCAACAACGAACGGTCCTTAATCGACACAGACGGGACCAACCACCAAAGACGATTCCCATGCCCCGTCCGGTCTCAAGTTTATTCTCATATTCATTTCCACATGCTCTCATGACCTATCATTAGGTCAGGAGAAGCAAGGAATAAATTTGTTCTTGCGATCAAAGAAAACATTATTCGACTTCTACCGAAGTCTAAGCATTACTAAGCATAAGAGATCGACCTACATATACTTGTGGGATATCATCTGGATATAAATGTAGATCAAGATAATCATGTAGCAACGGTATCAACCAACTCCTACTAACATAATGCACATTACACTAGACTCTAAGTGTAATAAAGCATTTATAAAATAGAAGAGTGGTTATATGTCCAGGGCTTGCCTGCGTTGCAGCAGTGGTTAGTTCTCGTAGAAGTCAAGTTTGACACCAACACCACGGGTGGATCACCTTCTCCGAAGCTTGATCGACACGATCCAAAACACTCGTACAAACTACACGTATATAAATGATGTGATGCTTAATATGATGGAATGCATGCCATGATGCATGATAATGAATAAAGCATAGCATAAAAGAGACATTTAGAAAGGATAAACATTAGTTATCTACTTGAGTACAACTTTCCTTCGCGGTACAGTTGCAAGCTAACAAGGTTAATTTAAAAGTTAACTAACCGTAACTTTGTTTTTACCCAAGAGGTTGCATCTAATAACAAGTAATCTTACCACAAGACCACTAAGTAGTAACATAAGTAAGTTAGTAAATATTAATGACCTAAGTTGATGACACTAACTAGTATTACAACTAGTGTTCATTAAGTGGTTAACCTTAACGACTTTGATTACGTACATGAAATATCATTAACAAATCCTAGTTAACAAGTTAATCGTAAGCTCAAGTAACTCAGTAAAATGCCATGGATCATCACATGTTAATGATCCAAGGTCAACAGTCAATCCAAAAGTCACACAAACCCTAAATTATGATTTATTCTAATCATATAAGCATTTATTATATAATAAATAAAAGGCATGAAATAAAGTATATAATTAAAAGTTATCAAAACATTACCAAACTTTTTATATGGATTCACATCATCAAATTCAGCATACTCATGAATTTTCATGATTTTTGGACTTATACATTAATCTATAAAAATCATGGAAGATATATTTATTAATTAATGGAGCTATTTAATTAACCTACAAAAAGTAATCAAAATTAGCATTTCATATTTTTCCTAAATAGTACACATCACAGGGAGGCTACACAAAAAATTTGAATATTTTTGAAGTTCTAAGCAATTCACAACAAAATAAACAAGAGTTGCTACTATTTAACATTTTCAAAAAAAGAAAAAAACACTTTTCTTCTCCTCGGCCCACTACTCTCTCTTTCCTCCGGCCCATAGTGGACCGGCTCGGCCCAGCCGCGCGAGCAGGCACAGCCCAACAGGCGGGCGCGTGGCCCAGCAGCGCGGGCAGGCAGGCCCAGCACGGCCTGGCTAGGCGCGGCCTGACTTCTTTTGCAAAAAGGTCCCCGCGCTTTTTCCTAATTAACATGAAATAAACAACACTATACACTACTATTCATATGAGTCATAACTTTCTCATCTCACACCCTCACCTTTTTCTTATTCTCAACATCCCGTCCCTGCCTCCTCGACAGAGCAGAGCACGCGGTGGCGAGCCGGTCGGCCACCGGCTTTGGCGGTTGGCGACGAAAATTGGCGGTAGGAAGGCGGCGCATAGGCGATGCCATGCCTGGCCGCACACGGGGGCACCAGCAGCACGGTCCGAGGTGGCCCGTGGCCTCCTGGCCACGTGCACCGGCACCGATGGCAGCATGGCGGCGCTGCACAGCGGCGTTCCGGCGTTACCTGTGTGGTAGAGGCAAAAAGAGCGAGTCGATCATGATCTAAGCCTCAAGGCGAGTCTAACACATCAACTGGGAGGGCCAACGGCTCACCGGTGTGGCCTGGCCATGTGCAAGGCGAGCTCAGCGGCCATGGCGGCTCACTGTGGTGGCAACAGGGCGCCCGGCCAATTTAGGCGAAGCGAGGCTGTGTGGGCTAATTCAAGAGGTGCGTGAGGCAGATGCGAACGTGGCTACATGACCAATTTGGTCCGAGGACGAGCTGGTGCGGTGGTTTGCACCGGCGAACGAAGGCCCGACGACGGCGGTAGAAAAATGAGAAGAAGAAAACGACGACCGGTGCGGCCTATATATAGTGGGAAAGGGGGATGAAGAGGTGGCTGGCGACTTCGCGACCGTGGCCAAGTGGTTGGCCGGCCCTCCTCGCTCGAGAAGGCGCGCGACGTCCACGGCGACGCCGACGGCAGTGAGACGGGAGAGAAGGAAAAACAGGACACGCCAGTTACTGTAGCACCATTCCACCTCACCACTGATATTTCAAAATTACTTTTGATTTTGCATTGAAACACAAAAATCTCCAAAAACAAAAGTTGCTCAAAATTTTGAACTCTACAACTTTGCTTTTGTGACCAAACTCATATTTTGAATAGTTTTTGAAATTTGGATTTGAATTCAAAGGGGGACAAAAAATAGGGTTTCTGTAAATTCAAAATTACTTCAAATTTTTGAATACAACTTGAAAATATGGAAAAAGAGAAAATGTAAAACTTTTGAAGATCTACAACTTTCATAATTGGGCCATCACCCAATTATGCCTACTTTTTGAAATTTAGTTTGAAATTCAAATTTGGCATTTGAATATTTTCAGTTTTGTTCAAAATTTTGCATTGAAACTTTGAAAACCTAAAATACCTAAGTTGTACATCTAGGCAAGACCTACAACTTTGATGTTCAAAACATTTTCAAATTATGCCTCCATTTTGAAATTTGAGTTTGGGGACAAAAAGAGGTCAAATTTGAGATTTGCTTCTTTTCAAAATTACTCCACATTTTACACTAAAACTTTGAAAACTCAAAACACCAAACTTGTAGCCCTTGAAAAGATCTACAAACTTGGTTTTAAACTTTTTCGCAAATTTGCTTAGATTTGGAATTATTCAAAAAGGGGTAAAACAGGGTTCTGGATTTCAGGGTTTTTGAATTCATTTGATTATTCTTTTTAACTAAAACATGATTAATTATTTAACACTAATAAAACATTATTTCATGTGATAGGCAATATAACATAAACACATACAAAGCATTTATTATTGAGATCAACATAACAATTCACTATTGAAACATGTGAAACATTTTATTAACAACCTCTGAAATATGTGAACCAGGGCATATTCATAACATGCAAAACACTTGTTTTAATGCAACACATGAACCTCACATGGGAAACATTGCGTCAATAACACATGTAACATATGCAACATATGCAACATGACTAAAGTAACATGTGCAAATGAAAGCATTTATGGCATGTCATTTGATGTTTATGCTTGATGATGCTTCATTATCACATTTTAATTATTTCTTAACATCTAGGATGTTATAGGAATCATATATTATTTCTAAATTATCTTAACCACTTTTATATATTCTTTCTCTTTTATACATTTGCATCAGGAACCGTCTCCAAATCTTTATTTTTTCCATGCTCTTCCACCTCTAGATTGGCCGACAAACACGCGTGGAGAGAGAATATACGCGTGACTCAAAAGCGCATAACGCGGAGCAGGGTGACTTTTCTCAAATTCTAAAAGATTTAGGAGGATGGATTAGGAGTTGTTGAAGATGACGGGTTTTTTCTTATCTTGCTAAAAACAAGGATTAGTAAGGGATTTAGGGAACTCTTAGAGATGCTCTAGATCTAGGGATTTTCTAGTGGATATACCACACAAGAAAATTTATAATGATTTTTTTAAATCAATTTAACAATTCAATCAATAAAACTCCCCACACAAGTTGGTTACATATGGATCAAACACCATTCTGATAGTTTGAAATTTTCATAAAAATGGTTACAATATTATTTGCCTGGTCTGTGTTTCCTAAAGGACACATAAATCTTGATTATAACGTTTTCATCAATTTTAGAGAAGACGTCCTGCTCAATAAATGTGACTAAATGTATTAACATAATATTTGGATTTTTTATGACGAATATGGCATGACAATAGAATAATTTATCACTCAATGTTATTATTATTTATGACATTAGATGAGCCGGTTTAGCTTAGGGACCAAAACACAACTTCCATATTAACATGTGTGACCCGCTTATTCAATGTTCTCGCTTTCTAAGGCTAAAATGGAAAAGGGGTCATGTAACCACCCTCTTCAGCAAGCACATCATGCACCACTGAGCAAGCACTCTAGTTAATTTATAGAGGATAAAAAATATCAGTAGGAAAATATAACATACAATTATCATAGTTAATTTGTAGAGGATAAAAATAGAAAAATAAAAACTAAAGTGCAAGTCGGTCCTATACCGAGAAAATAGGAAAATCAGGCACTATAGTGTTAAGGTACAATGCAACCCTATAGTACATCATGCACTACTGAGAAAATAAAAGTAAAAATTGAAGTCAACAACACATATAGGGATAGGAGTATCATCACCCTTATAATTATGAGTGAAAGTGCATACCACTGGGATACTGGTTCCTGGATGTACAAATTACACGTACTTCCTCCGTCTCTAAAAGAATACAATTCTAGAACAGTATCATGTATTAGTATATCACCTTTGACCAATTATAGATAAAAAAATATAAATATTTATAATATAAAATAAATATCATTAGACTAATTATGAAATGTATTTTCATAATAAATTAGTTTAGAGCTATAAATGTGAATATTATTTACTAGAAACAGGGTCAAACGTGAAGCACTTAAAGTGGCACGCAACCCATAGTTGCATTCTTTTAGGGACAGAGGTAGTATTAGCTTTAGTCTCAAGTTAATACCGGTTGCCCCACTGGATATGTCGTGGCACACCTGACCATATGGGTCCGTCCCTGCCTTTTATTGCTTATTATTAAGGGTCTGTTCAGATAAACTGTTTTCCAGGGCTGCAGGAACCATCCACATATGCTTTACGTCTCTTACGATGGAGGCAGCCGAAATGACTGAAACTGGACATGCCTAAGTAATCTTGTTTTTTTTTATTTTTTTATTTTGTAGCCTTGCACGAAGCTTGTGTGGAAGCTGCGAGTGGCAGCATCACACGTGGTAACGGGGCAGATCCATCGTGGGTGATGGGGAGGGGGCTCAAGCCCACCTACACCCTAGAACTCCATGCATAGAGTTAACGAGAAGAAGGAGAAGAGATGGGAAGAGGAAGAATAAGGAGAAAAGGAAGAAGAAGAGAGGGCCTGAAGGAAGAAGTGAGATGAGCCCCCTAAGGCCACCCCCAACGCTCCACGGTGGATGTTGGCTTCGTCAGGCCACATAGGATCGGATGAGAAAAGGTAAAAAGATGGTGGTCTTGCAAAGCCTCCTGCAGAAGAGACACATGTCTCATCTGACAAAATGCAGAAGCAACAAGCGGAGGATGCGATGGGAGGAAGAGAAGTGCTCCCAACATTTGCTTTTTGTCTGATAAAGTTGAAAAGGTTCTCAAGAGAGAGAGTGTCGTGTCAGTATAGCCTGCGATGGGGTGCGATTGGGAGGGGTGGCTTCAGTCATTCTACTCCTACGTGTTGGCAAGCTTTTTGCTCTGGGTAACGCTGGTATTCGCCTGCGTAGGCCTGCTAATGGGTGAAAACCCACCCCGTACTCAACCCATCCCATAACAAATTAACTCTCTTCTTTCATCCATCATATCCCATATTTTTATAGTTTTAACCCAACCCATTCCAACCTATAAACTAATTAAATCCACGGGTTTGCTATAAAAATCTATGGGTTTACATAAAAATGTATATATATGATTGGATAAGACATATGAGCCCCACATCAAAGCCGGACCCTAGAAATAAAAGCTCGCGTTCACATTATAAAATTTTGTCGAAATTGACTAAAATTTGTTGCAGATGATTTAATATAACAAGCGGCTACTTTATGCCAATTGGCACTGCCAGATCAATATGTGGGCCCCACAGCAAAGCGGGACCCTAGAAATAAAAGCTCACGTTCACATTATAAAATTTTATCGAAATTGACTAGAATTTATTGCTGATAATTTAATGTAACAAGCAGCTACTTTATGCCAGTTGGCATTGCCAGATCAATATGTGGGCCCCACCTCAAAGCCGGACCCTAGAAATAAAAGCTCGCGTTCACATTATAAAATTTTATCAAAATTGACTCAGATGATTTAATGTAACAAGCAGCTATTTCATGCCAGTTGGCACTGCCAGATGAATATGTGGGCTCCACCTCGAAGCCGGACCCTAGAAATAAAAGCTCGTGTTCACATTATAAAATTTTATCGAAATTGACCAAAATAAATTAAGCTGGATTCAAAATGTCATGAGGCTAATCCGTGCCAATTAACATAGCAAAATATGCATGTGGGCCCTACATCAAAAGCTAAACAAATTACAAATCAATATACATGTATACTATGATATATTAAAAATTCAACATTAACCCATGGGCTCAACCCATTCAAACCCACAAAAAAAAGAACCCAATCCCGACCCATCCAACCCAGTTTTCTATTAAACCCAACCCGACCCAACCCGCTAAATAAATCAACCCATTCCCACCCATCCATACCCATTAGACCCATTTGAACCCAATCCATTAGCAGGCCTACGCCTGCATTGCGCTTGCTCTAAGAGCATTTCTAAGAGATAGTCCAAATTCTGTCCTTCATGTCTTCTTTTGGCTATTCACTCTATAAGATTCCCCTCTATATTTCAGCACACTCCAACAAACTAGCCAAATATCATCCTTCTATTCAAATCAACAAGAATTGATGGATTTTCTCTTGATTTTTGATTATTAAACTAATTCCTAAAGTTCAAATATTTTTAAAAAGCAGTCAACTTGGATGTATTTTAATTTAAAATCTGCAAGAGATTTTGGAGGGTAAATCCAATTAAAATGGGTTCTTTGTTACTATCAACAACATAATTTTAAGAGCTTAATAGTCACCATTTGAATTTATGAAAGAAGAGAGGCGCAATGAAGTTTTAGTCTTTGATGAAGCAAGACAACTTAAAAAAGTATTGGTCCTCCTTTCAGGCTCACAAGATAGAGGATGGCGAGGGCGCTACAACCTGCTACATTTGTCAAGCGCAGAGCGTAATATGGTGAGCGTGCAGAACTGACGAATCAGATTGCGTGGCTGCTGGCGAGCTGATTTTGCACCGTGGCTAGGCAAAGAAGCGATGGCGAGCGAGATGGCTGCTGTAAGATCCATTCCTGTGTTCACGCCTTCGTGGTAATATATAAGTTAATAATAAGGGTGGATGTGGATACAATAGAACAAAAGAGTAGAGAGAGTTCATGTAAATAAAAGTGTGTATGGTCTTCGAGTTGTTGCACTTTTATTGTGGTTTTTTAATATAAGAAAATATGTTATATGATAAAATTTGTTTGTTTTGTTGCCACATTATTTCCTTATTCCATTTTAAACGTATTGGATCCAGTAAAGTTTATTTATCAACGTTATTATTTTTCAGTTTAAACATTTTAGGGACAACTTGTACAATTTTCTATTTAGAGAAACCGAGTCATTCTTTTATCTTGACAGTGAAATTTTACAATAAGTCCTATAATATAATAAGAGCATGTTTACAAGGATTAATTACTAGCTAGCTAAAAATTAGCTCTTGTGTATTTAAACTGGAGGACTAATAGACGAATCAATTTTCTAGTCAAATCTTCATATAGTTGTTATTAAGCTAATTTTCGCTCCAACTATTAACTATGTGTAACAAACATGCCCTAATTTGGTTTATTTGTGTTGTCCGGTGAAGAAAACCCTCGATCTTGTATAGATGAGTGTAAGGTGTGTGTATGTGTATAATAACAGTATAAGATGTTCAGTGTTTATACAATTAAAAAACTGCATACTCCTAGAAAATATCTTTAGATATGTTCGTTTCGCTGGTTTATTGTGGCTGAAAGTATTGTTCGCTGGTTCATTGTGAGAGAAAAACACTACTGGATGGTTGCTAATTCCTCAAACGAACAGGGAGTTTATGAATTATGATTTGCCTTTTGTGAAGAAATATATTCCTTCCTTTTATAAAAAAACAAAATATATTCCTCCCATAACGCCTTTTTTTAAAATCCTTTCTCTTCCGCTCGGCGCTCTCTCCCCACTCCCGAGCGTCCTGCTGCTCTGCCGCCGCACCCAACTAAAGCGCAGTGCGTGGCCAGTAGTGGTTTCACGCTCACACCGCCTCGCCAACCCGGACCCTAATCCGCCGTGCTGGGCCTGGGCGCGAGCACGGAAGGAATCCCCGTAGCGAGGAAGGAATCACCGGCAGCGGGTGGAAAGCTCCACGGGGCACAGGCAGGGTCTGCAGGAGGCCGCGACCGGGCTGTTTCGGCTCATGCTTGGATCTGGGGGAGAGGGACGCGCGGCGCCGCGCCTCGCCGGATCCCGTGCGTCGGCGGCCGGATGGTGACAAGCGGTTCAAGGTATGCGTGGTTTTGGCCTGCCCGCTCCTGTCTGGGTTCTTGCTTGGGTTTGGGAGTGGGGAAACGGTGCTGTTCCCGGTTTCTTGGCCGGTCTCTGACTCTGAGGGCAGAGTCGTGCGGGAGGTGCCGCCTCGCGAGGTTGGAGGTGGTTAGATGCTGGTAGCGGTGAGGAATTCCGCAATGCCGCTGGATTCGCTTGCAATTTCTTGTGCCCTGCCGTGTTTCGTGAATCCCCATCGTTGCTGTTCTTTTACTTTTCCTTGCTATTGCTATTTTCTCTTCCCTGTGAAGGTGTTTGCGTTCTTGAAAGATTTGTATTTTGTTCTGGGTTTGGTAGCTTCTCATGTTTTCCCGTTCTTTCCAAATTGTTTTGCTACTAATGATGCAAGAACATAGTATGGGCGTGAATTTTGAACCGTATCTGTTTTGAAGACTAACAAGCTGTGGCTTTTCTTCTGGTGTTCTCTTTCCCTGATTCCACCCGCCCAAAAAGTGTCGAGGTTTCACTATTGCAGTTTGAGGTCTTTGCAGCTTCAGTTGTACTACTTTTTTTTTTTTTTTGCAGATTTCTTTCTTTCTTTCTTTCTTTCTTTATTTTTTTTTTTTGCTGGAACACCCGTTCAATCTGCCAACGTTTAAATTTACCAATTAGCTTGCTTACCGTCGCATGATACAAGCAGTTAAACCAGTGAACATCTATAGTGCTACAATAGTAGAACATCGTGTAGGTGAAGTGTTGATTTCTGAGGTTTGGTGAGGCACGACTGATGCCAATGGTCCCATGTTCGGTTAGAAAATTTGGAATCTATCATGAGTCCCTGACCCTATCATGTATTATTTCGCAATGATGGAAAATTATTGATTTCTAAACAGTGTACCTTAGAAGCTTGCATCATTGTCAGTGCGTCGTGACAGCATTTATGAGCTCTGTCCGTCCTTTTGGAATAGCTATGCCGGATCCCGTTTTTCCTTGCGAGACACTGCTCGTTCTTGCACGGTGACATCAAAGTTGGGCTCGCACCTGGGTTATAGGTTGCATTCAGAGATTTTCCTGTGTACCTAGATTAAATTGTTTGACCAAGGATTGCCTGAAAGCACGCACTGAACATCTTTGTTAAGTACTGTTCTACCTGTATGTCAAAATGAAACCTCAATTGTGGCTGTATATATGAATTGCTCTTGTTACTTTGCAGGGTTTACAAGTAAAGTTTGCGCAACAATAATGAATTAGGTACACACTACAAGATGGCAACTGAGGTCAATCAAAACTTTTTTGCATGGTCACAGGAGGAAACTTCTGTGCAAGATCTTTCACAGGTTATCTCTCTTTCATCATTCATTTTATTGCCACGTACAATGTACAGTCAAGCAATTTACCTGAAGTGATAGAAATTGTTAGAATATCTATGGCCACTATTAGGCACATGTCTGTCTGTCGAACCTTTTTTTCATTGCCATTAGAATAAATCGATTCAAGCCAACTCCTAATGATAACTGTGAACCTATGTGCCAGTGTAATAGAAGTTGTAAAATTCCATAATGAGTACTCTTCCATAATACATGATATCCACCCCTGGTAGGTGTACTAGTTAGTGTTGTTAGCCCAAAAGCTTATTTGGAAGCCGGCAACCTTTCTATAAGTGAAGAATCATCGCATTCTTTCTAAGTAATCATTATCGTCTGTTGATATTCTCACACTTCTTTACTATATGTCCTATTTCTTCCTTCAGGGAACATCACAAATGTTTGGTCATGGTTCCATATCTTTTGGAAGATTTGACTTGGAATCATTAGAATGGGAGAAGTGGTCTGTATTTACCAATGACAAGCGTCATGAAGAGTTTGGAAAGTTCAATGGATTAGTTGCGAAGAAGAAGGCATACTTTGAAGAATACTTTAAGAGGATTAGGGAGCTCAAGGCTTTACAGCAACAGAACCAGCAAACTGAACTTCATCTGGAGTACAATGGTGATGGCAGTGATTCTAGTCAAACAGGAGAATATGAATCAGCCACAGCCCACGGAGCTCCTACTGAATCTGAAACACTCGTTGATGATTCCACAAAGCAGACAAAAGCTGCAACCACAATTGAGCATGGAATGGAATGCTACGGTTATCATGAGAATGGTAGTTTAGTGAATGAAATTTCTGCATCAACCCATTCTTCACCAGTTGGTGATTTGGAGCAAATTGGCAAACAAATGAGAGGAAGCGTTAGTGGCAAAACGGATATATTGGTGCAAGATGCTAATTCCAGCCAAGATGATCCTATGGTCCCTGAGACTATGATCACTCCTAATAAGAGAACAATTGAGAAAGACTCTCGGGTTGGTCAGGCGTCAAAAATAATTCCGAAGACTGTCAAGATGATTTCTAGTAATGTTTCTGATCACACAAATGTTTCCAAGGTATTCACACATCGACTTTGGACATGTTTCCATCTTGTTCATTGTTGCAATCTGTATGTGCACTCTTTTCTAATAAGTTGACTATTGTCCTGGACCTGGCTTAGTGTGCAAGACAAGAAATAAATGCCTTATTTTTTTATGGAACTTCAGAACTAGAATTCATAAGCTATGCCCTATCTATTTGAATTACCTTGATGCATGCCTAGATGGCTAGATTGATTTCTTTAGTTTCCTGCTATTTTAGCCATAGACATATATTATGTGTTTTATTATGTAGCCCAAAACCTGTACATTTTTCAGGAAGATATAAGCTATTTTTCATGAATATTTTCAGGGACCCTGTTCAGGCAAGCCCAGTGTGATAAACCAGATGGCAAAACCGGAAAATATCTTGTCATTGCGAAGGCCAAGAGAAGCAACCAGCGATTTAGTTGGCACCGCTGCAAGAAGTGGTATTACAGGTTTAAGAAGACCTTCCTCAGCAGCATTACAACGGCCCTCTACCAGAGAACGGCGACCTGTCACAAAAGATGCTTCAAGGAAGCATGCTGAAGTTACCACCCCATGCCGTCCATCAACTTCTGAAAGACGCACGGCCATCCGAGATTCAGCGCTAAAACATGGCAACAATGCTATCCCATGTCGACCTTCTACCGCTCACAGGCGCCCTATCGCCAAAGAATCAGCAACAAAGCAATGCAACATTGCTACTCCACGCCGGCCTTCTACTGCCGACAGGCGCCCTGTCACCCAAGATTCAACACCAAAGCTATCCAACATTGCTGCCCCGCATCGACCTTCTACTGCTCACAGGCGCCCTATATCCAAAGAGTCAGCTCCAAAGCATTTCAATGTTGCTAGCCCACATAGGTCTTCTACTGGTCAAAGGCACACTAGTGCCAGAGATATGGCATCGAAGCATATTGGTATTGCTACCTCATGTCTGCCATCTGTTGTCAAACAGTGCCCTATCACTGGAGAGGATGCACATAAGCATGCTGATGTTGTCACCCTGAGCCGTTCTTCTACTGCTGATAGGCGCCCCATTGTTAGAGATGTTGCACCAAAGCATGCCACTTTATCTCTGCCAAGGAGGCCATCTACTGCCGAGAGGCGCCCCATTGCTAGAGATGTTGCACCAAAGAATGGTCTGCCACACAGACCTTCTACTGCAGAGAGGCGCCCCATTGCTAGAAATGTTGAACTGAAGCATGCACCAGCACAGAGGCCTTCTACCGCTGAGAGACGTCCTGTAACCAGAGAGACTGTACTGAAGCAAACTAATGTTGCCAACTCACGTTTGCCTTTGACGCCAGATAGATGCCTCACCAAAAAAAGTGTCATTTCCACCCCAGAGCGCCCTTCTACAGGAGGAAGGTGCCCTATCACCAATGGCACTACAGTCTGGTCAAGAGGAATGCCGAACTATTCGAAGGGTGCTATGGTCACAGAAGTACGTTGCAACCCATTCTCTTAACATATCACATAAATGTATTAATTCTATTCTAAAATGCAGAAAGAGATTAAGATAGATAATTTAAAAGACAATATATTTTCTCATTTGAATGCTTGTTTCCCCTCTGTTCTTCATGCAGGTTACTCCCCAAAAGGCAATAACTCCCAGGGTCGTTAGAAGTAGCAAGCTAGAAAACCTAAGGTGGTTGTAGCTAACTTTTTCAGGGATACTAGACTAAATAACTTGCACTGAGATTTGACTGCCCTTTTTTGTGTTGTTTGGCAGTTATGCAAAAGAAACAGTGGAACTTCAAGTGGATAGAAAGCAAAAGTCAAGGTGTTAATTCTACCATGGAGCTCTTTTCAGAATAATTCTACTAGGGACCTGGAGTTCTTTGGATTTCAAATTGGGTTAATTCTATTGCTCTAACCGCCTTGTCTTATTTTTCAGTCCTTTTAACCTGCCTTCAAGGAAAATGTTGACTTCCAATGTTAGAGATGATCAAGGTCTTGAAAAATTCAAAAAGCCAAACAAGGAGGTGAGAAGCTTCTTTTCCTTTCGTGCTGCTGGTCCGCTACATGCGAGTCTTCAGTGGCTAACAATATTATTTGTTTTGTCGGTATCCTAAATGCTTCTATATACATTACTGATAAACTGACTATAACTGTATCAGTTAGCTTCTCTTTTTCACAAAAAAGCCCTAGAA
The DNA here is from genome assembly GCA_022457205.1 of Saccharum spontaneum. Lineage (NCBI taxonomy): Eukaryota > Viridiplantae > Streptophyta > Magnoliopsida > Poales > Poaceae > Saccharum > Saccharum spontaneum. The sequence continues at coordinate 50,664,102 of CM039613.1, forward strand.
CAAAGGTTGAACTGATGACATTACATTATACAAAGAGTAGGCTCATACTGAAAACTGGTGTACCCCTAATTATGGGTTGTGGAATTGTCGTTTCCAGCTTTATTTACTCTCAAGTCTAGAACCTTCTCTGCATGGGATCTCCTGATAGTACTAAGCCATGGTTATGACAACTGCTAGTAATGCTTCCCTAATTATGGGCTGGTAAACATGAACTGTCAAGTTCTGCGTTTCAAAACCCTGACCTTTTCATCCCGAATACAGTAATGCTTCCCTAAATGTAATCAACATCTATTGAAACATGTAGAAATTTTGGGTAGGTTAATTGCATAGAAACCAATAGGCTGACAAGAATTGGTCCCTTCGGGTCCAAAGCTGGCAGTTGGTTAGCTTAAGTGAGTGAAACCTGTAATTATTTTTATTGGAGACACTGGATCTGAATTCTGAAATGAGATAATGAAACTACTCTATTTCAATAAAAAAAAATGAAGATACTGAAACTCTTCACTAGTGGGCTTATTTACCAATAATTATCAATTTGTTGGGCTTGCAGGAGGGAGTTCGGGCTCATGCATACAAATCAAATAATGCAACCCCTTCACAGACCAGAAATGTAAAGACAAAGGCTCCTGTGGTATGAGCTTTTACCCTTTTCTGTGCATAACAGCCATTCTGCTTCGCAAAACAAAGAAGCATTCATGACGGCTCTTACAATTCTGAAGTCTATAAGCTGAACCAATAATTTACTAATGCTCACCTGATCGTCCAGCCTCCGCCTCCGCCTCTGCCACTGGGCCGACCATATTGCACTGAGAAGAAACCGAATGTCAACAGTTCACCTGTTGGTGGAAGAAAGCCAAAGTAAGCATAACGATCGATAGGGAGCTACCAGCACCTGTCTCCACGTTTTCACTTTGCCGTTAATCTTCTCTTGTGCATTTCTATGTAGTCCGAACTCAAACCATGTCTTTTGCAGGGCCTCAGCTCCACGCTGGCACTAACCCAGTATCTAGGATCCTGCAGCATAACTCTGAAGTCGTGAAGGTAAAGCTAAGCGTCTGACGTGACCTAGAAGCCGCAACATCAAGCAACGATTGATGCTATCTATTGTAGCTTACCAGCAGTCTTGTGACTTGTCACCTGTGCTAGAGTAACCGGAGTAGTGTATGTACTATGTAGCAACGTGTATCATATATCTACTAATGTCTAATGGCACCCTAGTAGTACTGTTTCTGGATTTAACTACAACATTGTATATACCTGGAATAATTGGAGCTTTAGCTGGAGAATATCGACCCAGGATTTATCCCCTGGATTAGCAGGTCACATGCTGCTCTTGAACCGTTGAAAGATGTTCATCTGTAGCTAGCAATTGACTGATCGCTTGCTGTTCGCATGCCTGTGATTGTCCTGTAGGAGTACGTTTGTTCTGGTGCTGATTGCCAGCGCTGTGTATCCCAGCTGCTGAAATCTTGGCTGTGTTTAGTTTCCAAAGTTGGGAGTGCGAAAAACTGTAGCATTTTGTTTGTATTTAGTAATAATTGTCCAACCGTTGACTAATTAGGATCAAAACGTTCGTCTCGTAAAGTATAACTAAACTGTGCAATTAGTTTTTGATTTCGTTTACATTTAGAGCCTGTTTAGTTGGCATGTCTACCCAAAAAGCAAACCCAAAAAGTGCTACAGTACCTGTCACATCAAATCTTGCGGCACATGCATGGAGTACTAAATGTAGACGAAAGAAAAAAACTAATTACACAGTTTGTCTGTAAATGTCGAGACGAATCTTTTGAGTCTAGTTAGTCTATGATTGAATAAATTTTGCCAAATAACAACGAAAAGTGCTACGGTAGCCGAACCCAAATTTTTTCACCATCTAAACATGCCCTTAGTACTTTATGCATATACCGTAAGTTTGATGTGACGGGGAATCTTCTTTTTACCCAGTGTAAATTTCAGGAAGTTTGGAGGAACTAAACACAGCCTGACAGGTTGGGATTTTGCTGATGTCGTCATCCATGAAAGCTTCTTTTTACTCAGGCCTCGTTTAGATCCCAAATTTGAGATCCAAACTTTGCATAGTAAATGTCCCGTCACACTGTAGCAATTTTGTTTTTATTTGGTAATAATTGTCCAAATATTGATTAATTAGGCTTAAAATATTCGTCTCGCAAAGTACACTAAAACTGTGCAATTAGTTTTTTATTTCATCTACATTTAGTACTCCATATATGTGCCGATATTTTGATGTGATGGGGAATCTTCTTTTTGCATAGTGGAATTTGGGAGTGAATTTGGGTAGGGCCTCACCTGATGAAAAAAAGCTACGTGATCCGTGTCGCACGCCATGCGCTTTCGTCCCCTTCCCACCGACGGTCGCGATTCCACAGCCGATCTGGCGAGCCAACGACCAGTTCACCAACCGCGACCCATCACGAGCCGCCGAAAAAACTGGGCGAGCCCCCGACCAAACCCGAGACGCGTCCCACGAAATGCCCTAGCACGTAGTAGCGCCGCCGTCCCCAATCGAACGGGGCGTGGGGCGCCCACGCTTCCCGTGCACGCGCCGCCCACGGCTTCCTTATTCTCCAAGCCACGGAAACCTTCTCGAACCCCCTCCCCTTTCCCCATCCTACACCTTTTCCACCCCTCGGCCCTCCGCTCTTCTCAGGGGTAGTTCCGTACTTCCATGACCTGACGACCTCCACGCCTGGTCTATAGAACAGCCGGGTCCCTGCGAATTCGGCGCAAGTCCAAGGGCACACCAGAAGTTGCGGTTGGCCTCCTCCTCTTCTCCTCCGTCGGCTCAGACTCAGATCTCTGCTTGCGGCGATGGCGTCGTTCTCGGAGGCGCCCCCCGGGAACCCCAAGGCGGGCGAGAAGATATTCAAGACCAAGTGCGCGCAGTGCCACACGGTCGAGAAGGGCGCCGGCCACAAGCAAGGTGAGCGACCCCCCGCGCCCTTAGCGGATCAGATCTGAGCTCGGGTAGCTGTAGATGCAGATTACTTCGCGTGTGCGCTGCTCCGTGCTGGAGTGGAGTGGTGCGCGTGTCGCTTAGATCTGTTCGATTCGATTGCTGTGGGATTGGTGATAGGAAGTCAGGCTAGTTCGTCTGCCTGTCTTGCTTTAGCATCAAAACTCCTGCGGTCTGGCTGGCCTGTTTGATTTTGAGCCTGGCGTTAGTAGAGCAGTACTTTGTTCCGATTTCGCGTTGTGTTGAAATGATCAGGATCAGGTGATGAGTCTAGTAGTCTGGCTAGATTGATCCATCCCTTATAGATTTGGTGATGGTTATGCCTGTTCTGTGACCTGCAGGCCCATCCGTTGTTTTGGGCTTACAGGCAGTTGATCAGTTGGGGGAATTTTCTCCCGTGCAACTTGCTATGCAGTTACAACTGGCATATAAAAAATGTACAAACTAGAAGTGGAAGAATTAGTTTTCGTTATTTCATACTGTTCTGAAGGTCCTAACCAGAAATAAGGAATAATTCATCACTGAGTCTTGCTAATCTGTAAAACCGACAACCAATGCATGCTTGATAGGTGTATGTTTGTTCATGTCTGACCACAACATGCAAACCATGTATGTAATTTGCAGGTCCAAACTTGAATGGTCTTTTTGGGAGGCAGTCGGGTACCACCGCAGGCTACTCCTACTCTGCGGGAAACAAAAACAAGGCTGTGGTCTGGGAGGAGAACACTTTGTATGATTACCTGCTTAACCCTAAGAAGGTATTGTAAACAATCCAGTTAGCTACTTGAGATGCTTATTGCTTAATCTCGTCAGTTTTTCTCTTCGGCACATGCACGGGAACCTAGTTACTGTTGTGAATTTTTATTCCCCTAGGCTCCTGTCAACAAGAATACAAATGTATCCTGTAGTACCAATACCTGTATGTCAAACATGCTGATTGTTATTTGACCGATACTACGTTCAGAAATAACTCAAGGCTTGGTAACTCATGAGTTAGGGTGGCATCCTTACTACATCTAGCAACTACTGGAATTTGTTTGATCTTGTCTTTGTAGGCCTTCAAACTTTCCTCAGCTTTCAACCTCCTTATTTAGTTATTAGTAGTATACTAGTTCGTTGGAATCAGGCATCCAGTTGCTTCAAGTTATATGCCTGTCAAATAATTGGAACTTGCATCCCTAGTGTCTTATCTATACCTAATGTTAAAGAGCGAAATGATTCTTCAGTCACTTCCCACAATGCCCTTGTGTCTCTCCTTGTCCTTGGACTTGACTCATGACCCATGCTCATAAGTCAGAATCGCGCATGTTTATGCGTCGATTCCAATACATATTAGAATGTATGATGAGTCCATTATATAAGTATCCGGCCACAAGTTGTTTAGTGACCACGCAACAAGGTGTACGTTCCGTTGCAATGTATGGGCCGTTGAACTTTCTCAACTTCAAACTTCCTTGTTTAGTTAGGCCCTGTTTAGTTCCCATCCAAAAACTTTTCACCCCGTCACATCGAATGTTTGACACATGCATGGAGTATTAAATGTAGATAAAAAACTAATTGCACAGTTTGCATGGAAACCACGAGACGAATCTTTTAAGCCTAATTAGTCCATGGTTAGCCATAATTGCTACAGTAACACAATGTGCTAATGACGGATTAATTAGGCTTAATAAATTCGGCTCGTGGTTTCCAAGCGAGTTATGTAATTAGTTTTTTATTAGTATCCGAACACCTCTTCCGACATCCCATAAAACATCCGATGTGACACCCAAAAACTTTTCACCCACAAACTAAACAAGGCCTTACTTTTTCTCTTTCAAATTATAAGACGTTTTGGTTTTTAGACTGCCATTTTGATCTATTTTGCACTTGCATGCAACACTATTGAATGTCCTGATCTAAGCATGCAACACTATTGAATGTCCTGATCTAAGCATGCATCAGTAGCCACCGGAACGTGATATGGTCTAATCACATTTGGTGTACACTGTTTACATGTTTCAATTTTGCTATTCTTGACTAATGAATGTCAATTGTTCTTGTCTTGTTTATATGCAGTACATTCCTGGAACCAAGATGGTCTTCCCTGGGCTGAAGAAGCCACAGGAGCGTGCTGATCTCATCGCGTACCTGAAGGAAGCAACTGCATAGTGCAATGACATGCCTTTGCCATGAAGAGATAAATTCGTTTTTGCAGTTTAATAAAGACATTTTAGACAATTTGGGTCACTCTGTTTGAACAGGGTGCAATCCACGTCTCAGTATTTTCGTTCGTATGGTGTCGGTATTGAATGCCTAGGTGTTTAGCTATGCACAAAAAACAGTTAAACTTTGACGGCTCCTATTTATTTCAACTGCTGGAGAAATGCCAGTGCCCTATTTTTGACCACCAGATTGCGGAACTGGAAATCTGGATGGAATGCATCCATTTTGAACGACCTGAGATGTTTAGATATGTTCTGTTGATCCTATTGTCCGTATTTCCTTTCATGATATTGCGTATGGTTGTTGGGATATTATGTTCCATATTGCGTACGTACGGTTGTTGGGATATGTTTCTGTTCGATGTGAATGTGGCTCGACGAAAGTACTGATATTGTTTACGTTGTATTGAACGATGTTTCTCTTGGAGTTTGTGGCCGTTTGTTTGAACTCTGAGATTAGAGCATCTCTAGTAATGCATAGCCACTTATTTTAATAGGAAAAAGGCTATATAACCTCCTCACCTATTATACCTCGACTACTTCACCCTCAACCTATAAAACCATGTATTTAACACACTCATCTTTCTCCCTCATCTTTATAAAGCCGTTCAAATACCCCATATGGTGGTTTTGTATAGAGGTTTTGTCATTAGCGTGCTGAGGTGGACTTTGATGTCGACGGGTTCGCTTGTAAGTGGGCAGGTCCCCTTTCCTGGGCCTCACTCTCTTTTCCCATTTCACCTCCGCCGTTGCTCACCGCTGAAATTCGCCACTGGACTTGTTCGCTGGTCTGAACTTTTCAGACCAGCCGGCTGGTTCTCCACTCATTTTACTATTCATCTAACCAGCTAAACCGTGTTTTCTCTCACAAAACCAGTTTCAGCCGAAATTCTGCCAGCCGAACGCCTCCACTGTCGAGCAGCCCCCATTCGATTCCTCTCGCAAATAGCCTCCCTCGCCCTTGCGCTCCTCCATGGCCTGCTGGCGTCTCCTCTCGTAGCCGGAGCCGCCCTCTACGCCGGTACCCATTGCAGTGCCATCCAAGCATCCTCCGCGCCCTCTTCGCTTCGCCTGCTGGAGCAACCAAATCGCGGTGAGGACATGCTACGCGGGGTAGGGCGCGACCGGTAGAGCTACGCAGGGGCACGGGCTAGGCTGTCCGGGCTTGAGGCCAACGCCACCGCGGCCGCCGTGCCAGGCCGCAAGTTCACCTCCGAAATCCGCTCACTCTTCTCTCGGCTGGCACAGCTACGCAGGGGCAGGGACGAGGCTGGCCGGGCTCGAGGCCAACGCCGCCGCGGCCGCCGCGCCAGGCCGCAAGTCCACCTCCGCCATCCGCTTGCTCTTCTCCCGGCCGTTCGCCACTGCCGCCGGCGGGAGGGAGGGGGGCCTCGGGCTTTAGTGCCGCCGCAGCGCTGCCGGACCTCCACCGTCGCAAGTCCCTCTCATGTGGGCGCGGGGGCGACGCGCTGGACGCCATCGTCGCAGGCGCCGACGGCGGGGCGTACAAGCCGCAACGGCTGTCGTGCGACGTGCGCGAGCAGAGCTCTCTCTGGGCGGGTTCACGACAGCACCGCGTTCGGCGCCCGCGCTCGCCGTTGAGGTCCTTCTTGTTAAGGACTGTGGACCATCTAGGGTAGATCTAGCGGGTACAGAACTTGCCATTTGGAATAAACCAGTAGAGCATCTTGGAACACTTACTGAAGAGAGGAAAAGAGAGAGAAGAGTAAAGGACCATACCTTCGGTCTTGGCAGAGGAGGAAGAAATCACCATGGTGTCGACTATGGCATGGTGGTCCGGCGACGTGGTAGTGGCACTTCCCGCCGCTAGCTGCGCTTCCTCACGATCGGTCTAGGTTAGGACAGTGGGGTTTGTTACGACTCAGGTGAACCTCGTGGTTTGTGCCTCAGACCCCACTTCCTCTTTTATACTGCGCAGTGCGGCGGGGGCCCACTAACCTTCTCCTTCTCTAGTGCTGGACACCCCCGATCAGGGTGTTGGATCAAGGCCCAGCTTGGCCGTTGGGTCGGGCTGGAGGAGATCAATTCCAACATTCTCCCCCTTGATCTCATCTTATACTTTGAACTTTAAGCTTTACTTCATATTTATTTCTTTTACCATTCCATCACAGATCAGTGCATAGAGCGTGTCTCATCGTCACGGTCAATCGCCGATAGATTTAACAGCTACAATACACGTCTCTATTTTGAAACAGATTCTTTAACTTTGGGCCCTTTATTGTCCGGAAATCATAGGCTATACCATAAACCCATGTCGACTGTGTGTTCTCTGAACACACTGGGTGGTAAGCCTTTAGTAAACGGATCCGCAAGCACTTGCTTGTTACCTTTACTTTCAATACTTTAAGTATGATTCCGGACTTTCTCCTTTACAACGTATAACTTTAATGTCAATGTGTTTGGCAGCACACTTGACTCGTTGTTATAGGAGCAAACTACTTAAATGGTCATTGTTGTTGACAACCATTATCAATTCCGGGTACAAGTTCCTTAACCATTTTGCCTGTCCCTCAGCCTCATATCATGCTATATTACAACTTTGCATCACTGATGATACTAGAACTGTTTCTTTTGGAGCTTTTCCACAATAAAACTCCAACTGCGAGTGTTAGCTACTATGTGGGTTTCACTAAACATCTCGCCAAAATATAACATTTGTACCCACAACTACTTGAGAGTACTTGTTCTTTCTTTTTAGCATGAGGCCGACAATTTAACTCCATTCCAGTGATCTATATCTGGAGTGGACTTTTGCCAAAACCAACCCGGATATGTAAACTGTGTCAGGGCAAGGTCTTATCTTTGTACTCATTAAGCTTCTAACAGCTGAAGCATATAGGACGTCCGTCTATAACAATCTTACATTACTTTTGGAACATCAAAGTTCTCAAAACTATTACCCTGACCATGAGAACAGGCGTAGGTTTACCCGCATAGGTATTTTATTTCTTTAGAAACTTTTCTTAGCATGCCTATGCGATAGTCATAATACCCCTTTTATTCTATCTCGATGAATTTCAATTCTTTTAACGAGATACATTTCACCGAGAATTTTCTCATTGAAGCTTGAGGACAAGAACTTCTTCTCATGCAGTGGATTGACATCACTATTAACCATTAGGGTGTCATCCATACAGGATTAGGAAATGAATTTCCCATTCTATAACTTTGTACAAACGCACCTGTCCTCTCATTATCTTTAACCCAAAATTTCTAATTGACTCTTCAACTTTAAATGTCACTGTCTATAGATTTGCTCCATTCCATAAGAGATTTCTACAGGTGACATCCCTTACATTCTTTCTTTTCATGACAAAACCTCTGGGTTATGCCACGTAATTATTTTCATACAAATCCCATTGGGAAATGCTATCTTTACTTTCATCTGATGTAACTCAGATCATAATGTGCCACTAGCACTCATTGTAATCTATTCATTCGCTTCGCGCAAAAAACTTTTGATTCAAGTCGCGCTCCACATCTTTACACATTCCCTTTGGAGTCACATTACGTCTTGTAGACCCATCACAGCCTACTGTCTTGGCTCCTTAGGAATTTATTCTAGATCCCAAAATATTATTGGTATTATCGATTTCATTTCATCTTTCTTTGTTTCTTGCCACTTAGACGAGTAAACGTCTCTCATGGCTTCTTCAAATTAGGTGGGATTACCCTCCATTTGAATTTCACCAATATAGACTATAATCATCAGAAATATCTGACTTTCTTATTCTTTGAGACTTTCTGGGGCCTTAGCTACTAGCATTCTTGACCTTTATTGCCAAAAGACAATTGATTCTATAAGGTCATGTGTAACAAGATCCTTGTTTACATTATCCATCCTCCTTGCGGAGTCAGGTTTCTTTGTACCATGCTCCCCCAGATTGTCCCATCTTTAATTTTCTTATTTTGGGTTCAATCTGCTAAAACTCATATGGTGCATTTAGCACCGCCTTAATAACTCTGAACACGTCCAGTATAAATACTGTCTGACTATGATATCTTTCTATTGGAACTGTAAAAGGTCCATGAATTCAGCTATATCTTTACTTTAGGGGTATCGATATTATGACCGTCTTACTCCCCCGACGATCACATTCATCTTTTATAGATCACTTTAGTATGCATCGCATTGTCTGAATTATGGGGAAATATCTTTCTTAAAACTTTCTTAATTTATCTCACCTTTCTCCCCCTCGAAATGTGGTACGAACTTTTCTACCACAATTTCGAAAACTATTCAGAACTCAAAACTATTCAGAACTCTTGTGAATGAGGAAACTTTGATTACTTTCTTCATCCACATGATTACATCATGCAAATGAAATTATTTCTTGATTCGTTGGGAGTACTTTTCCTCATTTCACTTCAAAAACTCAACAGAGTCTTTTATCATTAATACTTTCGCAAGTCACGCTTGCATGTCATTCTTATCTTGAGGTTCGTCTATAACTTTCTGTTCTCCTTAAACTTATACTTGGATAGCATAAGAGCTACCCTAATCTTTCTCCCTGTGCGGGATACACTCAAAGCACATGAGTCATCACAACTTTCTCCCGCCATGCAGGATAAATACTATGTCAAATTTCTCCCGCCATGCAGGATTGATTAACATAAGTACTATGCCAACTTTACCCCGCCATGCGGGTATTTTCTCAAACTTTTCCCGTCATACGGGTATTATCACAAACTTTTTCCCGCCATGCGAGATAATTTTCTTGAAGGGACATAAATGTTAATATTGGCTCATATCCATTCAACAAATTTAGAAATAAGTTCAAATACTCTTTAACACACATGCTTAATCCGACGTTGGTCAAATTAAACATGCATGTCACTTATTTCATTTCAAACATGATAATTAAGACTAAAATTATATTACTTATTATTATTATTTTAAAGAGTACATAAAAGACATCTCTTAAACTAAGCTCTTATGGCTCTATTTCTTTCTTGGATCAATATCTTGAAATTCTTTCTTTTGAAGTCATTCTTTAAAGAGACCGTAGTCCCTTACACAATGGTCTTCTTTCTGCAAATATTGCACTTTTCATCTTCTGAGTCACAAGTACCCAGCTCATTTTCTTTTCACCCTTCAAGAATAAAGGCATGAAGTTCTTTATCTGGAAAACATCATCAATAATGAGCATGAAAATAACCCTACATTGGTCTGGTTAAAGACATGCACATTAAACTTTTAAACTTTAAGTTCTATTCTATATCACCGTTGGGCAGAAATAGAACAAAACCATCAATCTTATACATCAATTCCACATCACCGTTGGGCAGAAATGGAATTAACATATGAAAACTCAATTATCTTATAACCCTCTTCAAAACTAAATTCTCCCGTTTGTTCAAAAAATTTTGAAGATCATCATCATCATTGCAGCGGAAACATGAAAACACATTACATTTTGCTCGCTCTGGAGCATCTATTGTCTCTTGTCTATTCTCTGAAAAATTGGTCACTTTGATGCAAAATTCATCAGAGATTTAAACTTTAAACATAAACTCATAGAATTATAATATTGTTATCATCAACGTTGGTCAGAAAATAACAATATCATAATTTTCTTTTAAACTTAAACTTATAATATTGTTATCATCAACGTTGGTCAGAAAATAACAATATTATAATTTATCTTAACTATAAATCAATTATTCCTCCAATTTAAAAATCCCGTTGGTTCCAACTTTAACTGGAGGATCAACCTTTTCATAATCTATTAAATAACTGTAACTGCTCTTCAAATTAAATCCTCCCGTTGGTTCGGACTTAATGAGAAGACACTATTCCTTTTCTTTGCAGCGGGAACATGAATAATTCTATTAATATTTTCAGAAGTATTTCTCTGTAAACATTTACTCTCTGAAAAAATTCAAACACGTTGGTGCAATGAATTTTCAGAGATTTAAACTCATAATATAACATTATTCATCAAATTCGCTTCTGAAAATAACATAATACTTAAGAAAAAAACATCTGGTCATTTCGGCCCGAAGGCCCAGCTGACAGCGCTGCTCGCGCTCTGCTGTGCACAGCCCAGCATGGAGGCAGCCCGCGGCTCAGCTAGCTTGGCCCAGCATTTTTTTTTTCTTCTTCGCGGCCCAGTGGCCAAAACGGCCCGTGGCCGAGCCACGCGAGCCACGCTCCCCGCGCCCAGGCCGCAACCTGGGCCTGGGCCGGGAAAGCACCTTCTGGGCCGCCTGATCCCGCCGGCCTGCTAAGCCCCGAGCAGCTCCAGCCGTTCATCGCAATCGGACGGCTCCCCTTCGATCTCGCTGGATCAAAACGGCACGGCGGCCGAATTTCCCGAAACCCTAATCTCCATTCTCTTCGTTCTTTCCCAGCCGCAGCTGAGTCCAGCGCCTGGTGGAGCGCTGCCGTCGGGCGGCAGCCTCGGCTTCCGCGTTCGCCGGCGAAAGAACCAGCGCGCGCGGCTCCCCCGGCCTTCTTCCTTCCTCTTTTCCATTCTTTTCTCAGCGCCGCACTGGGAAGCAGCCGAGTGAGCCGGCTATGGCGGCCGACGGCCACCCTCGGTGACCCATGGAAGGAAGCGGCGTGGCGGCGCCGCCGTCGGGCCCCTGGCCGGTGCGCGCGTCCACCCGAGGATGGGCGCGCCGCCGTCCAGCGGCCTCGCGACGGCGCCCTGAGCGCAGGCGCCGGCGACCGTGCGCTGTGCAGCGGCTCGTCTTCTTCCCTCGTGCCGGCATAACGGCGGTGTCAACGGTGGTGAGGAAGGTCACTTCCCTTTTTCCACCCTTTCCTCTTTTACTGATTCTTTAGGGTTAGGGTTTGGGAATCTTTTCAAAAATGGATTCGGTTCTTTTCTTTGCTTTCCCCAATTAGGGTTTGATAGATCCGAATAGAATCGTATCCTTTTCTTCTTTCCCCGACCTAGATCCACTCACTAGGTAACCGGCTCCGGTACCAATGTTAAGGACTGTGGACCATCTAGGGTAGATCTAGCGGGTACAGAACTTGCCATTTGGAATAAACCAGTAGAGCATCTTGGAACACTTACTGAAGAGAGGAAAAGAGAGAGAAGAGTAAAGGACCATACCTTCGGTCTTGGCAGAGGAGGAAGAAATCACCATGGTGTCGACTATGGCATGGTGGTCCGGCGACGTGGTAGTGGCACTTCCCGCCGCTAGCTGCGCTTCCTCACGATCGGTCTAGGTTAGGACAGTGGGGTTTGTTACGACTCAGGTGAACCTCGTGGTTTGTGCCTCAGACCCCACTTCCTCTTTTATACTGCGCAGTGCGGCGGGGGCCCACTAACCTTCTCCTTCTCTAGTGCTGGACACCCCCGATCAGGGTGTTGGATCAAGGCCCAGCTTGGCCGTTGGGTCGGGCTGGAGGAGATCAATTCCAACACTTCTGCCCCTGCAGCCGCCGCGCCCTCTGCTGGCGTGCGTCCCTGAGATATTCTTGGAGGAGGAGATTGCTGTGGCCGAGGATTCCGACAAGATTGTTTCGGTGATAGAGCCCGTCTTGGTGGTTGACACCTCTAGGGAGATGGAGACGGAGGTGAATGCGGCGCGAGATGTTAGGGCCATGAAGGAGTTTGCAGCTACTGGCCGCGAGGACCTCCATGTCTGTGGCGATGCCCAGGGCGGTCTCCGTCGTCACCGCCCAGGGCCATGAAGGGGAGAAGACCTGTCCACTTACAAGCGGGGCCTGCTTGTCAGTCGTCCATGTCAGCATCAAAGTCCACCTCAGCACGCCTAAAGATGGTAGCGGGGCGGGTTCGGGGCGGGTATCCGTGGGTTTCCGGTCTAGCAGTTTCGGATTCGGGTTTGATTTTTCGCCCACGGTTTTCAGGTTCGGTTTTAGGTTTCGGTTTTCACCCGCGGATGCCCAATGGATATCCGAAATATAACATTTTGAATAAAACTCAAGTGTTTTTATTAATAATTTGTTTATGTAAGTTATTAAATTTGTTCTAAGTTGAGTCATGAAATTGTATGTTGTTTATCGCCTCTTGTTTATACATTTGAATATGTAATATATGCCATATATATGTTGCTAAAAATTCTTTACTTATTATTTTTCTTATTGCTTATAGTGGGCGGTTTCGGGTTTCGGTTAACCATTCGGGTTTCGGATATCCACCGAGTTTGGTTTCGGGTTTGGATTATCACCCGAAACGGTATTCGGGGCGGTTTCAGGTTTTGAGTTCGAGTTTCGAGTTCGGGTCCGTGAAGACTCCACCCGATCCGAATCCGCCCCGTTGCCATCCTGAAGCATGCCAACGTGGCAAAACCACTATGCAAAACCACCATAGGGGGTTATCTGGACAGTTTTGTAAAGGCGAGGGGGTTAAATACCTGGTTTTATAGGTTGGCGGTGAAGTAGTCGAGATGTAATAGATGAGGGGGTTATGTAGACTTTTTTCTATTTTAATATTACTCTTTTTTTAATACTAATTGTTTGTTGATTTCTCCAGCAATGCTATCTACAATAGACCTCCCATCATAGCAGAGAATGACATGTGGAACCCATGTCACTCTCTCAGGCAACGTGGAGGTGGGTGTCGATAGTAGAGAGAGGCAAGGCGGGCTGATCGCGCATGGGCGGTCAGTGGCGGGTGGGCGTCAGTGGTGGAGCGGAGGCAAGGCGGAGGTGACCACCGGGGCCGGCCGCACATGGGCGATCAGTGGGGGGTGGGTGAACGCCGGTGGCCCGCCATGGGTCGCAAGGAAGCCCCTAGTTGGTGCAGACACGTCGTGCAAGTCGCGCGGGTGGAGGAGTTGAGCAGAGAAGAAACATGGGAAAAAAGTTTAGGTAGTCGAGTAGAGGGGCCAACATGAATGGGTAGTGGGAGAAAAAAATAGGAGGCAGGTTGTGGACAACCGCAAACCCACATGCACAAACCACAAATTCTTTGAAGCAATCACGGATAGCCGCAAACCCACAATCAATTTCTTTGTGAGGTTGGTGGGTCTGCACGTTTGGTGGCTAAGCCCAAGAAGATTCCGAGACGCGCAAGAAGCAAAGCATAGCGCACTTGAGCTCCTCAACATAAAGAAGGATGGTGCGGCTAGGCATGGCGGACATGTCAATTGGCAAGCGAGGGAAACTAGGAGGACCTGGTGTGCCGGATGTTCCCGTCGGCAACGACCATCATGGTGGCGTCGCCCAACTTCAACTGCTCCATTGCGCTCGTGCAGTCTTTGCTCGTGCTTGTGCTTAGCAACCACTATGTCTCATACGAGCTCCCAAATCCAACATGTTTGCATCCCTACAATACCCAAGACAGAGTCGATCAGGGTCAGGGGCCTCATGGCTCGGCAACGACATCGCACCGTGACATGACTGACCCTGCTCATACCAACTTGCATGCGTCAGTAGCTTCTGGGGTTGCTGTTGCTCATTGTGCCACCTAGGCGTAGCTAGTTGCACGGTTGAGGAAGGAAAGCTTGTTGTCAGCCAATTTGGCGGCGGTACGAGATGAGTTCATAGCAGAAGGGGAGAGTGACAATGGAAGGGAACTGCGAAGCAGACGGGATCCGTGGATCTATCGATCGTGCAAGGTGTGATGCAGACGTTTGCGGGTACTACCTCCGTCCCAAAAATAATGCAACTATGGGTTGCGTGCCATATAAAGTGGCTCACATTTGACCAAGTTTCTAGTAAATAGTATTCGCATTTATGACTCAAATTAATTTATTATGAAAATACATTTCATAATTAATTTAATGATATTTATTTGATATTACAAATATTTTTACTTTTTATCTATAATTGGTCAAAGTTGATATCACGTGACATTGTTCCAGAATTGCATTCTTTTGAGGATGGAGGGAGTATTTACGCGCCCACCTTGTTGCTCGATGGGCTTAGCGGACAACGAACCGTCAATCCGCTTATAGCGACCACGTTGTGAAAGGTCTTTGTTGGTTTTGGTAATTAAGTGGAAACCTAGGTTGACTAATGTGTTTAAATGTGAGATACACAGGTGATTAGTCCACAGGTACACTTGTGTGAGCAACTCATGCTACGACGGTGAAGATGGCTTGGATTTGTTACAAGGCTCACACATGTGATGAAGGAGCTCATTTCATAAGAGATGATATTGAGCCATGTGACTAAGCTAGAGAAGATCAAGACAAGACTTGGCTTGACGGATCAATTGCAAGTGTGAAGGGCAAGTTGAGTGATGACTTGACGCCGATGGACCAAAGCAATGGTGAAGAGCAAGTGAAGTCAAGATCGATGAACCAATACGGTCATATGATAATATGAAGTGGATCATATCATTTGTGATTAGTTTGTGCATGTGTTGCATCAACATCGAAGAAAATGGAATGGAATGCGCAAGGCAAAGATATAACCTATTGGGTATTTAATTTCACCGATCATAGGTGTGTAGAGAAGTTTATGACCATGTTTAGGATAGATGGCCGTACTATCAAGAGGGGCAAACTTATTTGCATATTGGTCATCTAGTGCCACTCGAGTGATCTAACTTTGCATCATTGTTAGGATCGAGTGGCGTGATGAATTAAGTGACTAATCCTTTGAAAAATGATTGTGAAAATGCTAACACTCTTGCATATGATGGTGTACACTTGGTGGTGTTAGCATATTTACAAAGAAGAAGTTTGAGATGATTTGGAGGTGAAAAGGTCAACAGGACCCTGGCGGCGAGGACAACAAGACCATTATGAGATGGTCTTGTTGGTCTATGTCGGTGTTCTAGAACAGGGAGGTGTCTAGAGACGGGACAAGTGAATGATGCTGCGCGTCGGAGCCTTTGATGGTGTGCAAGGCGGATACAAGGTTTATACTGGTTCAGGCTGAACATCCCTACTTCCAGTACTCGCTGTTGCTCGTGTTGCTTTGCACCGAAATGCTTGTAGTAGGGGGATACAAGCTGGTCGAGAGAGGGATAGCTCCCAGGTCTCTGTGTGTGGGTGTGTTCGAGTGTTTGAGTGTGTGCTTAGTACATTGCCGTTGTTGGGCATTGTCCAACCTGTTTTGTCGAGGGTCCCTCCCTCCCCTTTTATAGTATGCAAAGAGAGGGATCGGGTTATAATATCTGGATGTACGAAAATAGAAAGAAAATGCCCTAAGGTGCTCCCTATTCCTAGCTTTCCTCTCAGTTCATGCATTCGCACAGTTGTCGTGGTGGTGGTGGCATGCCGTTGGCTGTAGATGTATCACAGTTGACGCGGCGAGGCCATACCCTGACACGGTGTCATGATGAAGAAGATTTTGTGGCCCTGAAGCTACGCCAGCAAAAAGGTAGGGGGGCCTGGATGGCCGTTGCTCCCCATCCCGTTGAGGTGGACATGGTAGGGTGCGGCATAGCGTAGCTTCTCCCTGTTACTGCCGTGGGGGGCGAGAAAGAACCATGGAAGCCTTGACCGGATTATGAATCTGGTGTTACAAGTTCCTAGGCACTCCTGCACGACGTGGCGAGCTCCTGTTCCTTAGTAGGAAAAGGTAGGGGCCCATGTGTACTCGTGGCAGTGTGTTACAGTAGGGGGGTCGAGCGAAGCAGTAGCCGTGCAAAGGGGTCGAGCACCTTGATGACGTCATAGGGCTCGGGCACCTGGATGATGTCACGGGGGTCAGACGAGACTGAGAGGGGTTGGACGAAGTGTAGAAGCGCTAGAGGGCTCAGGCGCTTGTCCTTTGGTTTTGGTTTTGAGCGGAGTAAGGCCTGGGCCAGCTATGATGGGCCGTGGGCCGTAATATTTGTCTTGGTGGGTGGTTTTTGTGATGAAAATGGGGTACCCTGTTTTGCTGGTACCTGGAATAAATATGCATGTGGGATGTGTAGCCCTCTGCATAAGCTTTCCAAAATGTCTAAGATCATCAAAATCGGAGTTCGGAGCTAAGAGTCACAATTGTTTTAGTGCTAAGGACTCTGGCTCAGGACCAAGTCTGGTTCTAGTGTCGGGACCATGTCACTTGGGTCTAGTTCTAGGGTACAAACCATGTCACCTGGGTCCGGAGCTAGGGTCTGAACCATGTTTTCTGGGTCTGGTTGAGCGTTTTTACATGTGTTTGAAGGGACAGGACCTTGAGATGGTCCGGTTTTAGGAACAGGACTAGGTCCAGTTGCTTTGGGAGCTCTCTAGACTAAACAGGACCGAGGTGTGAGATGGTCCGGTTGCTTGGTCTAGTTGCTCGGTACGGTTGCTGTCTGAGCGCGTGAAAGTGACCGTTGGAGCTCCAGCGGTCGGCATTTGAACATGGGGACACATGGCAAGATTCGGGGGTCCGGACCTTCACTGTAGATGGCCAGAAACCATGGTCTAGAGCCTCGATCCGGACCTCCCCAAGGGCATACGGCTATAATTTCTTGGCGGCTATAAAACCAAGCATTGGTCAGCCTTGGGCTGGTTGCTGAGCACCCTCATGCCTTTGTGGCTTGTGCAGGAGTGCTTGGATGTCCTCTAACTCACTAGTGTTTGCAAGAGTGTGATCCGATTGTGAGTGGTGATTCTAGTGTGATTGCATCGAGTAGCACTAGGTGTTCATGTTGCAAGCCGGTGGTGCTTGTTACTCTTGGAGGTTGCCACCTCCTAGACGGCTTGGTGGCAAGTTCTCTGTCGTGAAGCATGCAAGAAGATTGTGCGGCGCTCCGGAGAAGGATTTGTGAGGGGTACCATGCTCGCCCCGCGGGAGCCGCGAAGAGCAACACTAGTAGAGCATTGTGGCAGAATCGCCCGATTTAACATGCCTTCAGGGGCAGTTGTCTTCCACTAGACACTAAGTGCCCTGAAAGTGAGCTAAACCCAACAATCCCGTCGAGCACACCCAATGGGAGAACTCGAACAATCCACATTTTACACCCGGGATCCAATAATGAGTACAAGCTTATAATACTTAGTCTATTTCATACAACATAGAGTCTCAGAAATCATTTATTATATTACCAGGGTTCAGAGTGTGATAAATTAAACAGCGGACAAAAATAAACATCTAGCGGAGTGAAATGATAATCCGTCTATGCCCACCAGAAGAATCCTCCACACAAGGCCTTGCTACTCAAGGTGCACCTGCAATAGGTGTAAAATAAACCCTAAGTACATAATGTACTCGCAAGACTTACCCGACTGGGAATATATTTCCCGACTCTCAAGGATTATGATAGGCTTTATGGCTTGTGGGTTTATTGTTTGCGAAAAACGGCACTAAGAGTGCGTCCTTAATTCCTTAAACTTTTGGTAGCCGTATTTTATTTATTATCCAACATTCTATGTAAGCACCTAGTCGATAATCAAGCAAGGTTGAGCAATCAGAACCATTTCCTCATCTTTCAACTGCTAGTTCTTACTACGGTGCCAGAGCGTAGTCAAGCCGTACCGTCACGTAGAAACGGCGATTCGCGAATCAATGTGCCCAGCTGGGTACCCTAAAAAACACATGCCTCGCTTGCACCCCAGGCACAAGTGAGACCAACCCGTTTCACTCCTATCACGGGTTCTAGGTCCCTGTCCAAACTCGGACTCCAAGCCCCCACACTTGAGGCCCGGCCTCAATGCGGTGCTTAGACCTCCACCTATCCCTGCCTCCAATCAGTCGGTCCGGAAAGAGCTAGAGCCCATGACAAGAGAGTAACAAGGCTTCCCGCTCCCTTAAGCAAGTATGTGCTCAGGATAATAAGTCTATGACTTGACCAGGGTCCATGCAACGAACGGTCCTTAATCGACACGGACAGGGAAATAGTACAACCCAGCTATGCCTCATGGCCACGGGACACAGCTTGTTGCACCCACCAATACCCATACCATATCCCTTCCTGGTCATCATTTCCTTTCCATCATTTTATCATGAATGTAATAATAATAATAATAATAATAATAATAATAATAATAATAATAATAATAATAATAATAATAATAATAACCACCTATTGTGAGCAACGACAGGTTACTCACACTACCGATAAACCTAAGCAAAGCAACTACACAATCCTGTACTAGTAAGACTCATGGGTATATATATATATATAATTCCTGCGACATAAATGCACAACATTTAAATATATATAATGATTTGCAAAATAAGGATTATGCACCGGGGCTTGCCTTGGGCAGATGCAAGGTCAGAGGTGTCAGTCACGGGCGGCTCCTACAACTCCTCCGGCATGAAGATCTCCTCCTCGTACTCCTCGATGACTTCCTCGTAGTCCTGCTCCTCCGCGTCCACGTACTCAACTTCCTCGTGATCTACATGCATGCAATGATAATGCGGCACTTAATACGGTGACAACAGTAGCTCTTATAACAACAATAACTACTAACTATTTAGCTAACTCTAATGGCTAACATACTAAGTCATCCACTACTTCTATTAAGTAAAAGCTAACCGGTCTAAATGTTTTCTACCCAATCAATTGCATCATCTTCTTTTGTTATCGATTCAACGTATAACATAACTAGGAGAACTTATCTACCACATCCGACAAGCTAACAAGGTGCTACAAAATTTTAGTAAGCATATAATATTGCCACTAAGCTACTGTAAAATTTTTAGAGTTAAAAATATCACGATTTTGCCACAACAATTTCTACAAAATTTAATATCTCAACAAGAGTCGTTTTTGCATCAATTTAATAGACTTAGTATCACTACAGATATATATATATATATGAAATGATTCCATTAACTGATAGAGCATGACCTTAGGGACTCAACTAAAGTGGTTTTACCATTTTTGGACACTTACACAAATCGCTAAAAATCACCAAAGTTTAGCTCTGAAACTAAATTACCAAGGCATTTCTAAAATCACTAGAACATGAAAACCACTCTCCTGGCGTGGCCCAACTGTGCGGCCAACTCGCGCGCAGCGCGTGCGCCCGCGAACCAACCGCGCAAGACAGCCCACCCGGACACGGCCCACGCGCGGACGCGACCCAGGCAGGGGAACCCGCGCCCGCCAGGTGTTCAAGCAAAAACGCCCCTGCGAAACCTAGAAATCAACCCGCGGTCTCACGTACTATTCCCAGAGAGCTAGACCATGCAAAAAGGACCCCGCACTCTCTTCATTTTACAACGGCCAGGTCCTTAGTCATCCTCGCGCACGCCGGCGCGACGGCACATGCACAGGACTGCCCTCTTGAGCAACCGGACACCCCCCCCCCGACGCAACCAAGAGGCCGACACTCACCTACAGGGCGACGCGCAACAAAAGGTAGCGGTTGGACAAGGTGGTATGTGGTAGCGCAGCTCCACCACGACGGTGGCAGCCATGTTTCGGTGAGCTATAGGCTTACGGGACAAAACAGAAAGGTTGGGGAGCAACAGCAGCACACCGGGAACCTCTCCGCAGCAACCGTTGAAGCAGAGGATGGCAAAGGAAGGTTGCCCACGAGTGACCCGAGGATGCGGTGGCATTCCGCTGCGGCCCGGCCGCGTCAGCGGGGACGATAGGGCGATAGGGGCTCGACTCAGGTGCGCATGGTGGGATGGGAGTGGTAGCAAGGCTAAAAGCGCAACCAATTAGGAGTCCAAGGCGAATGGCTGGGCTAACACGGTGCACAACCGAGCTCAGCCATAGAAACCATGGCGGAATGACAACTTCCAATTGGAGCACGGTGGGGCCAAATTGGAAGTGAGTTGAGGTCGCGTGGTGAGGTCACTAGATGGCGAAGCTGCTGGCGTGGACGATTTGGCCGGTGGTGGTCGCTCCCGACCGGCGGGCCAGCAGTGGCCCCAAAGGACCGGCGAACAGGAGAAGAGGGAGGGAGAAAAACGGTCAGTGCCTGAGTCCCATCCACGCTGGGGTCACCGGGGCGTGCGTGAGCAAATGTTGAGACCGAGTGGCGTGCGCGTGCAGCCCCAACCGGCCAGGCGGTGCAGTACCGACACGGATGCGACACCCGCTGACCTAGACGGCAATGCGTCACCGAGCACGGCAGGGAGGGAGAGAGGGGGAGGCAGCGGGCAGCAGAGCCAACTCCACACGCGAGCGGTCGGGGGATTCAACCGAAGCAGTGCATCAACAGGAGGGGGCAGCAGTCGTGGCGCGGACAGAGCCACCCTGACACGCTGTGCGGGATGACCACAGTTGGTGATCATGCTTAGAGAGGCAACAAGCGGTGTCTGCACGCATGCACGAATTTTAAAGCTTCAAAAATGCCTAATCGGTGAGATCCAACCTTAAACCAACCTCGCCCAACCCGAGACGACCTATGAGGCTACCAACCTAAGCTAACACATAGCAACACTTCTTAACTCGAATTCACAAACGAAGGTGCCCAACATGGCAATGCCAAGCAGTCCCAGACTTGAAGTTTTTCTAAGTGTTTTAAGTTGGAAAGAAAGCCGAGTTGCATTTCCAAGTTACTGGAAATGTTAGCTAGCGATTGCCAAACTCGACAATGAAAGTTGCACTACCATCTACACACTTGGCACTTCACACTTCGTTTAGGTGCCACATATAAGTTCCGTAGAATTTTTGCCCACAAAAATTGATTTTTCAACCTTAAGTGATAATCGAGGGTTATTGTGGCAACTCCCAATTAACATTTTAATTAGCTATTTAGGATTACTAAAATGATTCTATGAACTTCGACACATGCTAAAACACATAAGTACGATGCTCATGACATGCTTTGGTGCGTTGTTACACACGGTAACACCGAGGGTGTTACAAGCGTGTCTTTTAGCTACCCACACTTGTGGGTAGGTTCTTGCGACGCCCAACGTGTGGGCTTGGTGTGGTGCCAATTAGCCGCTGAACCACCAAGTGAACAATCGACACAACGGGGACTAGCGTGTTGGCAAGCACATGAACCTCGGGATAAAAATCATGGTGTCATCCTTGTCTTCCCGTTAGTTTGCATCCTCATTACACAAGCTTGTATTTACTTTATGCTTGTGTAGTTGCTCTTAAAATTAGTTATGTAGCTTGCTAGTTACTTTCTTGCTTATGTAGCATAAAAGTAGCTCCCTTGCATGACTAATTTAGTTTGAGTAACCTTGTTAGTCACATTGCTTAGTTTGTGTAGTTAATTGATTTGCGCTCTCTAATTTGGCTTGATTAGCCTTGTTATTGAGCATTACTAGTGAGCTTAGGAGCTTTATGCTTTTGCTTACTAGATTGTATAGAAGCTCCCCCGGTTGCTTGAAGTACTAGTTGCATAGGTTGTGTGACCTTGCAAGCTAGAATTGTTAGGTGAGCTTTAGCAAGCCTGACACCTTTGCTGCCTATTTAGGATCTTTGTAAGGTGCTTGAAACTTAGAGGGGTGTAGTCTTGGCTAGACTGTTAGTTTTAATTCCGCATTTGTTTCAGTTAGCCGACGTGATTTATTTTAGAAAGGACTATTCACCCCCCTCTTGTCCACTATCTTAACCCTACACGTGGTATCGGAGCTGGGTCTCTCATTTGTGATCTTCACCGACCTGAGAGGATGGTGACTTATGGGCTAGATGTTGATTGTCCACACATTTTTGATGGTACAGACTTTGCACGGTGGAAAAATTGGATGACTTGCAATTTTAAGTTTATTTTCTCCCAAATATGGTGGATCGTAGATATGGGCTTTTCTCATGCGATTTATAGAAAGAATGGAACCCAAGCGCAAAAGAAATTCCTACATCTCGATTGCCAAACTACTAACATCTTCTATCAATCTATGGAGGATAGCATATTTGGTGAGATCATGGACATGAAGGCCACCCATGAGATTTAGATTTATCTCAATGAGAAATATGGGGTAGTCTCCGATGATGATGATGAGCCCAAAGAGGAGGCACATGAGGATGCTGAGCATAGCCATAATTCGGTGATTGTGGAAGATTGCTCCACCTCATGGTCAAGTGATGATCATTCTACCACAAGATCACTTGACAAGATTGATGATAATGCCACAAGTGATGCAATTATTGATTCGACTCCAAGCATACTTAATGGTGATGATGATGGATCATGCTCTAGCTATGAGAGTGATGTGTCTACAAGCTCATCCACTACATCTCATTGCGACATGTCACAAGGTGACACCAAGGTATTTAATGCAAATGTGATTGATCTTGATTTATATGAGGAGCTTCTAGATAGATTTGGTAGCATGATCAAAGCTTTAGAAAAAGATATGGCTAAAACCGAGAAATTGAAGAATAAAAACTCTTTTCTAAAGAAAACATATGAACAACAAAAGCATCTACTTTATGTTACTACTTGTTCACATGAGGAGCTAAAATTGGCTCATGAGAAACTTAGTGTTGCTCATGATAACTTGGTACAAGACCATACTTTTCTCACCAATAAGCTTTTCAATGAAGAAATTAAAACTAGTGAGAGCTCATCACATGGATCAAATGATCAATCACATATTGTTGCTAACCCTTGTGATGTAGGGAAGAAGCATATATCCACCTCTTGTGATGAATTACTAGCTATGCCATGTTCTTCATATTTAGATGCTTGTTCTACTTCTATGTCTTGTGAGACTAACCTTTTAAAGGAGAATAATGAGCTCGAAAGAGAAGTGAAGAATTTGAGCAACAAGTTAGAGAAGCGCTATAACACCAAAATCACCTTCGAGCATATGTTGAACAACAAAAGAAGCTATGGTGATATGAGTGGCATTGGATTCAACAAGAGCATGATGAAGGGGGAAAGAAAAAGAGAGAAAGATGAAGAAGCAAGAACAAAAGAGGCTATCTTATTTCATGTGCTTCAAATGCCATGAAGTGGGTCATCTTGCTAATGGTTGCTTCAATGAAGAAAAGATCAAGTTGAAGAAAGAAGAAGAGAGGCTAAAGATGCCAAGTGCTTCAAGTGCCGCACTTGGGGTCATCTCACCTCAATGTGCCCAACCAAGCATGTGGTGAAGTAACAAGAAGAGCCTCAACCAAAGCCACAAGTTGAGTAAGAAAAGACAACCCCAAGAGCACATCAAGATCAACCATGAAGATGGAGGTGACTTGATGAAGAAGAAAAAGAAAACAAGAAGGGGTGGAAGAGCAAGACATCCAATACTTATTCAAGATGCCAATATGATGAGCAAGAATCAAGAAGAGAAGAAAGTCTATGCTCACATCAAGTGCTTCAAGTGTGGAGAAATAGGACACTTTGCCCGAGGTGTCCTACCAAGCTTGAGAAGAAGGCTCAAGCAATTCATAAGAGGCAAGGCAATAAGAAGCAATACAAGAACAAGGAAGAGAAGGCTCTAACCAAAAGAAATTACTACTCATGCCGGGAAAAGGGACACATGGCTAATTCATATCCACTAGGTAACACTCCTAAACCCATTTCAATTGATAATAATTCTATACTTAGAAAGGATGGCAATGGTACCTCATTGGTTGCAATTGCAAAACATCCCGCTATTCATACTAAGGCTATGTCTAAGTATGTTACACCTAACTTGAGAGGACCCAAACTTGTTTGGGTACCATCAAAAAGTGGATGATTGATTGTAGGTACCATCGGTATTAGAGACTTGGTTCAAGTGATATTCATCCTGTTGACCATATAATTGAGCCAAATACTACAAATTGATAATCATTATCCCAATGCCATGACAAGTTAGTGAAGTCCAAATGTGCTACAACATACAAGTGCTATAATTCAGGTTGTGGTGATTTATTGGAATTATTTGGTGGTTTGCAAATATTTGAGTTGAAGCTTGCTATGGATGATCATGTGCTAATCAAAGTATATTTCTAGTTGATCTTATTCATTTAGGTGCATATAAGATGATTGAATTGGATATATATATATATATATATATATATATATATATATATATATATATATATATATATATATGTATATATATATATATATGCATACGTTGCTTGGTATGAGATGTTTGAATGGATAAGTTCATAAGATGACTTTTAGTAAGTGGATTGAATAGATATATGTCCTGTGAAATTATTCAAACAAGTCGATTTCAAGTTTGATTCAATTTAAAGAAGAATAGCTCATGTGAAGAAATCTGTCCTATATTTGAAAAACCGAGCTAGCTAAGATCAAGTCTGAGTTTGAGTGATCAAATCTATTTGGATTGACTTAAAATTTGGCATGTATACTCTGGACTTATGGTATAAGTTGCTTGATGAATTTCATGGGAATTGGATAACGAGTGCTTTGGTTTTGCAGTAGATATTGTCAGCTATAGTGCAGCAGTTTTCAGCATGTAACAGTGTGGGAAGATGTGAAATCTGGTAGTAATGCAGAATTCAAATGTATCTCAAATTCTTACAACTGCTATATGACTTAGTGAAGCACATCTCCACAAAATTTTGTAGTATTTGGATATATACATTGGGAGATATAGATTTTTCTTTGTAGAGTATAGAATCTGCTAGAAAAGTGACAATTATTGAATTGATCAAGAGTCACTTTGATTGAAAGGTCCTCAAGTTGAAATCATGTTTATAAGTGTTTGGGGTACCTAAGTTTGGTTTTGGATTGATCTAAAAGCATGACAAGCAAAGAGTACAAGGCCATTTGATTGTGGAGTGTATTTAGCACACATTTGGTACTCAAATTGAAGATCACGATCAAACTCAAGATGAAGATGAAGTTTAAGTTCTAGTGACAATTTAGAGATCATTTGGTAGAAAGAAAAGGACTTAAACAAGTAGAAAAAAGGACTTAAAAAAGGATTTAAGGTTACACATCAAGTTAAGTCCATCACTTGGATCAATCAATCAAGTTATTTCAAGTGAGTATCATGGATGGTTCTTTGGAGAGAGGTCACTTCTCCCTAGTGTGGGGACTTACCGTCTTTTATAGGTAAACCAAGTGTGGTACTTGGAAGGCTATCATGGAAGTGATGATCTAAGAAACATTTGAGATGCTTAGTTGAAAGAAAATTAAAAGGCTTGATCTAGAGAGCAAGCAACACCCAAAAAAGAGCAAGTCATGGAATTTTAAGCAGTAGTGTCACAAATAGTTCTCTCATGCAAGCATTAATTAAAAGAAGAAGCAAGCCAACCACATCATGATAGTGCACTTGATCATATAAGTGGTTCTCATTTCATATGGGTGAAGGATGGATTTCATTATTGATGATTGGTCTTCACCAAGCTTAAATTGGATTTCACATTGCTATTGAAGAAACGAATTGGAATCTATATGACTATCCTCTTCTCCAACATAGCAAAGGTATCATTGTAATGTGCATGATCTTTTCATCCCTTACTAGTATGCAGTTAGTGCATATAGTACATGCCTATTAGGATCTTGCATTACAAATGAAAATTTAAAATTCATAGCCTACCACTATTGCTTGAATGATTAATTGATCTAGTGGTAAGTCTATGAGTTTTTTCATGAGCTAGTGAACCTAAGTACCTAATCTAATTTAGATTGCCAACAAGTGACAAGTACAACCTCGATAGGATAACCTCTTAATGTGTGTGAAGAAGCTTAGAGATGGTTCAAACCAAACTTGGAAGCTTAGGCAAATCAATCTAGTTCAAGTTAAACATAGAAGCTCATGAAGATGACAAGTGTTCAAGAAATGGTTATAATTGATATATCCTATAAGTGGTTCCATGATCGTTCTTACTCATGGTATATCTAGATTATCACTTAGTCACAAGTGAGATTCATAAAGTGGTATCTAGCACATCAAATGGTGGTTCTACAAGTGATCCTCAACTTTAAGTGATCATCAAGTGAAGAAAGTTCCCTCACATACAAGAGCTCAAGTTTATCAAGTGGATGACCCATGCTATGACATAGGGGAGGTGACCCACCAATTGGTATCAAGGTCAAAGATCCTACGTGAGGTATCTCAAGGGCTATAGTGGTGTCATTCCAACATGTGGTGGTGTCCATAAAAAATACAAGATTCAAGTGTCAACCATCTACCACAATAAATCATTTGTATCAATATGAAGCACACCTTTTATGAAAATTAATGACAAAGGAGGAGAAGTTAGAACAAAGATATGAAATGCATCATGGGGAGAAGTAGAAGTTGGACATGGACGAAGAGAAGCACACAAGTAGGGGGAGCAAGCTCATGAACTTTAATTAGTTGCATTTGATATGTGCATATTCATGTGCTTGCTTGTATTGCATAAGTTATTAAATTTGATATGCATGCTTGTGTGGTGTATGCTAGTTATGGAACTTGAATGATGAAATGATAACTAGCATGCACAGGATGGTAGCTAGACTTGTGGTTTTCAAGCAAAAACTAAAATCTTACTTATAATGTTGATCTCATGATGCTACTCACGATGCTAAGGATGGTGTTAAAAGTGCAACTCCGGTTGGTATTATGCTTCAAAGGTTATTCTATACACCTTAGCATCACTTAGTAGTGGTAACATTCCCACAAATTTCATATTTATGCATGTGTCCAAATTTGAAACCAAACCATTTGAGCACACATGCAGGGGGAGTTATTACTACCAAGTTGGGTTTTATGGTGCTTATCCAAATCTTGACATAGAGCCTAAATGTTGGATAAGTAGCATAAAATCTAAATCAAGTTCGCAATTTACACTTGTGTGAAGTGCTTGATGAGGACATGGCCTCCACACATATGACCATGCTTGGAGAATTACATGGAGGCCAAGGAGATCAGCAAGGGCATCCAAATCGAGAAGAAGGCCCAAAGCTTATCCAGTTCGAGTCACCAAGGTGGAGGCCCAAATCAAGTTCGAGTCCACCTCGGAATCCAGGACCAGTCTTCCTTAAACTGGTCACCCAGGACGCGTCCGGACTCCGTTTTCGATGATCTATATATAGATGGAAAATCTATTTGATAAGGAAGCCAACCCAAGTGGTCTCACGTCAAAAGCTGTTCGGAATCAACGGGAATCGTCGATAAAAGTTACCGTCTAGAATCTGTCAGGGCGCTGTGTCGCCGTCTTTTGAGCCGTTTGGGCCTTGTAACGTGTCGGCGCTCCCCAGGGACGTGAATAGGGGTCCTTGGATGCCCCTTAGGCTATATAATCAGTAGTTGCCGCTTACATTAGGGTTGGATTTTGCTTAGATTATTCTGTTGATAACAGTTTCGCCGCCGCCGTCGGTTTGTGAGACCCCAACTTTGTGAGATTAATCATTCATCTGTAATTTGGTTGCATTCCTTTGTGTTCTTGCGTGTGTTCTCGATTCGCAGGCAAGGACTTAGCCTTCTTAGCGAGGTCGACTGTGCAATGCCGATCGATAACCAGAGGAGTCGTGGTGCTGTGATTGCGGGGTTTAGAGCCGAGTTGTTCGGAAGCCGGATCGAATTGTGTCGTGACTCCACCAAATCGAGAGTTATCAGAACCTTTCGAAAGATCGGGAACCCTAGTTCACATCAATTGGTATCAAAGCCAGGTTCAACGTCCCCATCAAGTAGTATTCAGAGCTAAGGTATACCATCAAGTTCAATTTTACCCTAGTTTAGTTTGATTTCGCCTTCGTCCTAGAGTCCACAGAAAAGAAAAAAATAGTGTTAGGTTTTTCCCTTATCCTAGAAACCACGTTTAGCCTTTTGCATAATTCTTTTTAGATTCCGTCGTGTTGAGTTTATGTCCTGATCAAGGGTTTGTTGCTGGTTTAGATTGTGTTCTTTTCTAGTTTGTATTGATCCCTCCACCCACCGCCATCCCGTATCACCATCAGTTTGCATCTTGTGTCCACTAAAACCCGGATTCGAGCAGCTTTCTTAAAACAGTCATAACTTTTGTATCCGAACTCGAAACAGGGCAAATTTTATATCTACGAAGAATGCCAGAAAATTTTAGATCCGTTTCATCCTAGCTATGCTAGGTTCGTAAAAATTAGATTTGCGAAATTCGATCAGAAAAATCGAGTTTCCAGGCCCACAAGTTTTGATATGTTTTTTGGAGCACAATCCTAATTTTCTATAGGCCACATCTTTTATCCAATTGAGCTTAATTTTTTTGGTGTTTATTGTTGTGTACTCCTTGCTGAGAAAAAAATATCAAAAGAGCAAAAGCAAGGAAAAAATTGGACCAAAAAAAGAAAAGAAAAAAATAGCAAAAGAGAAGAGAAGAGATAAAAAAGGAGCACATAAGGAACACTCGATAGCTCTATTGTTTGTTGTGCCTTTTGCCTTGTCCGTATTTCCATTGCTATCCATCATACTTATTTTTCCATTGTTATCACACATCTGGTATTTGGAATATGTTAGACCAGCAACGAGAGCAAGTATTTGGGACTATAATTCAACATTACTTTCTGTTTTTGAATTGTGTTCCACTCACATATTTGGCCTGCTTGCCTTAACTCCACATACTTCTTCTGGACAGTATAAGTTTTGACCCCTATAATCGCAGTGCTACGTCTTCCAGGTATCCTTGACCTTGCTGGTAAGAACCTTGTAAGAGCCTGAGAAGGGATCTCCTTTTGCTGTGATCTTGAGAGGCACTACTCCACCTACTTAGTAGATTATTAGGGATAACTTTCACTATTTGTTCCTGTTTTGTGTCTACAATGACAGATTACAACACTCACCGATACGAGACATCAATGATGCATGAGCCACGCACTATTGCTGCTACACCTCCTTCCGCAGGTCATTCTATTCTTTCTTCTCCACCTACTTATGATGGTATTGGTGTTGATGAGTACATTGAGTGGGAAAGTAAAATAAATAATATTTTTGCACACTGTCATATGTGTGAACAGAGGAAGATTAAGAATGCATCTAGTGTTTTGAGACATTTAGCATCAATTTGGTGGGAGTCTTTAAGTTCTTCAGATAAACCTCATACATGGAACGATATGAAAATTCTTATGAGAGAAAGATGAGGACATGGCCTCCACACATATGACCATACTTAGAGAATTACATGGAGGCCAAGGAGATCAGCAAGGGCATCCAAATCGAGAAGAAGGCCCAAAGCTTATCAGGTTCGAGTCACCAAGGTGGAGGCTCAAATCAAGTTCGAGTCCACCTCGGAATCCAGGACCAGTCTGCCTCAAACTGGTCACCCAGGACGCGTCCGAACTCCGTTTTCGATGATCCATATATGGATGGAAAGCTTATTTGATAAGGAAGCCAATCCAAGTGGTCCCACATCAAAAGCTATTCGAAATCAATGGGAATCGTCGAAACAAGTCACCATCCAGAATCTGTTAGGGCGCTGTGTCACCGTCTTTTGGACCGTTTGGGCCTTGTAACGTGTCGGCGCTCCCTAGGGACGCGAATAGGGGGTCCTTGGACGTCCCTTAGGCTATATAATAAGTAGTCACCGCCTACATTAGGGTTGGGTTTTGCTTAGATTATTCTGTTGATAACAGTTTCGCCGCCGCCGTCAGTTTGTGAGACCCCAACTTTGTGAGATTAATCATTCATCTGCAATTTGGTTGCATTCCTTTGTGTTCTTGCGTGTGTTCTCGATTCGCAGGCAAGGACTTAGCCTTCTTGGCGAGATCGACCGTGCAACGCCGGTCGATAACCAGAGGAGTCGTGGTGCTGCGATTGCGGGGTTCAGAGCCGAGTTGTTCGGAAGCCGGATCGAATTGTGTCGTGACTCCACCAAATCGAGAGTTATCAGAACCTTTCGAAAGATCGGGAACCCTAATTCACATCAATAAAAATAAAATTTGCCAAAAACATGATATGTATGTCTAGATAACCATGGCAAATCAGCATATGCATAAAGTTTCTCCTCTATATAATTAAGATTGCAAAGAACATCAAATTCAATGTATCCCAAAGTATTTAAAGAAGACATCAATTTCAACTCATCAACATTACTAACATGTCTATTTTCACCAGTAGTGTTTGATTCCGACATACATATAGCATGTTCATTCATTAATGATTGCATTGGAATAATATAAATATCATCATTCAAGTCATCTTTATCACAAGGAACATCAAACAAATCATCTTGTGACAAAGGTAAATCAAGCGAAGGTTCCACTAATATTTGCTCTATCATAACATGATTGGTGGAAAAATTCAGCACATCAAGAGAACTCTCATCTTCTGTGAGATTAGCATCATTGGCATTACCTTTGCTCTCACTGTCAGCGGAAGTATCACGTGTTGAATTTTTACATGAGACTGGGAGCACCTCATTTTCTGTCATGTCATCCCCGCTCTTTTGTGCATTGTACTACAAAAGGTTAGGCACAACAGGAGGAATAATAGGAGATTGGTCTAGTTGATGTTCCTCATCATATGAATTAATTACAAGAGATGGATTAACAAAAGTTTCTCTCATAAGAATTTTCATATCGTTCCATGTATGAGGTTTATCTGAAGAACTTAAAGACTCCCACCAAATTGATGCTAAATGTCTCAAAACACTAGATGCATTCTTAATCTTCCTCCGTTCACACATATGACAGTGTGCAAAAATATTATCTATTTTACTTTCCCACTCAATGTACTCATCAGCACCAATACCATCATAAGTAGGTGGAGAAGAAAGAATAGAACGACCTGTGGAAGGAGGTGTAGCAGCAATAGTGCGTGGCTCATGCATCATTGATGTCTCGTATCGGTGAGTGTTGTAACCTATCATTGTAGACATAAAACAGGAACAAACAGTGAAAGTTATCCCTAATAATCTACTAAGTATGTGGAGTAGTGCCTCTCAAGATCACAGCAAAAGGAGATCCCTTCTCAAGCTCTTACAAGGTTCTTACCAGCAAGGTCAATGATACCTGGAAGACGTAGCACTGCGATTACAGGGGTCAAAACTTATACTGTCCAGAAGAAGTATGTGGAGTTAAGGCAAGCAGGTCAAATATGTGAGTGGAACACAATTCAAAAACAGAAAGTAATGTTGAATTATAGTCCCAAATACTTGCTCTCGTTGCTGGTCTAACGTGTTCCAAATACCGGATGTGTGATAACAAAATGGAGAAACAAGTATGATGGATAGCAATGGAAATACAGACAAGGCAAAAGGCACAACAAACAATAGAGCTATCGAGTGTTCCTTATGTGCTCCTTTTTGATCTCTTCTCTTCTCTTTTGCTATTTTTTCTTTTCTTTTTTTTTTGGTCCAAATTTTTTTCCTTGCTTTTGCTCTTTTGATATTTTTTTCTCAGCAAGGAGCACATAACAATAAACACCAAAAAAATTTAGCTCAATTGGATAAAAGATATGGCCTATAGAAAATTAGGATTGTGCTCCAAAAAGCATATCAAAATTTGTGGGCCTGCAAACTCGATTTTCCTGATCGAATTTCGCAAATCTAATTTTTACGAACCTAGCTTTGCTAGGATGAAACAGATCTAAAATTTTCTGGCATTCTCCGTAGATATAAAATTTGCCCTGTTTCGAGTTCGGATACAAAAGTTATGACTGTTTTAAGAAAGCTGCTCGAATCCAGGTTTTAGTGGACACAAGATGCAAACTGATGGTGATACGGAATGGCGGTGGGTGGAGGGATCAACACAAACTAGAAAAGAACACAATCTAAACCAGCAACAAGCCCTTGATCAGGACACAAACTCAACACGACGGAATCTGAAAAGAATTATGCAAAAGGCTAAACGTGGTTTCTGGGATAGGGGAAAAACCTAACACTAATTTTTTTGGCTTTTCTGTGGACTCTAGGACGAAGGCGAAATCAAACTAAACTAGGGTAAAATTGAACCTGATGGTATACCTGAAGCTCTGATTACCAATTGATGGGGACGTGATTCCCGATCTTCCGTCAGGTTCAAGATAACTCTCGATTTTGGTGGAGTCACGACACAATTCGATCCGGCTTCCGAACAACTCGGCTCTGAACCCTGCAATCGCAGCACCATGACTCCTCTGGTTATCGACCGACGTTGCACGGTCGACCTCGCCAAGAAGGCTAAGTCCTTGCCTGCGAATCGAGAACACACGCAAGAACACAAAGGAATGCAACCAAATTGCAAATGAATGATTAATCTCATAAAGTTGGGGTCTCACAAACCGACGGCGGCGGCGAAACTGTTATCAACAAAATAATCTAAGTAAAACCCAACCCTAATGTAGGCGGCAGGTACTTATTATATAGCCTAAGGGACGTCCAAGGACCCCTATTCGCGTCCCTAGGGAGCGTCGACACGTTACAAGGCCCAAACGGCCCAAAAGACGGCGACACAGCGCCCTGACAGATTCTGGACGGTGACTTGTTTCGATGATTTCCGTTGATTTCGAATAGCTTTTGACGTAGGACCACTTGGGTTGGCTTCCTTATCAAATAATCTTTCCATCTATATATGGATCATCAAAAACAGAGTCCGAACACGTCCTGGGTGACCAGTTTAAGGCAGACTGGTCCTGGATTCTGAGGTGGACTCGAACTTGATTTGGGCCTCCACCTTGGTGACTCGAACCAGATAATCTTTGGGCCTTCTTCTCGATTTGGATGCCCTTGCTGATCTCCTTGGCCTCTATGTAATTCTCCAAGCATGATCATATGTGTGGAGGCCATGTCCTCATCAGTGCTAGCTTGAAATGAGCTTAATTTCTATATTTTTATAGAGTTGTCATCAATTACCAAAAAGAGAGAGAGATTGAAAGGTCCTTGTTTGGTTTTGATAATTGAGTGACAACCTAGGTGGGCTAATGTGTTTAAATGTGAGATACATAGGTGATTAGTCCACCTGTACACTTGTGTGAGCAACTCATGCCATGACGGTGAAGATGGCTTGGATTTGTTGCAAGGCTCACACATGTGATGAAGGAGCTCATTCCATATGAGACATGACATTGAGTCATGTGACTAAGGTGGAGAAGATCAAGACAAGACTTGGCTTGATGGACCAGTTGTAAGTGTGAAGGCGCAAGGTCCTTGTTTGGTTTTGATAATTGGGTGACTACCTTAGGTGGACTAATATATGTTTAAGTGAGATACACATGTAATTAGTCCATAATTACATGTATGTGAGCAATACATGCCATGGATGTTAGATGGCTTGAACTTGGTGCAAAGCTCACACATGTGATGAAGGAGTTCATTGCATATGGGACATGACATGGAGTCTTGTGACCAAGGTGGAGAAGATCAAGATGTGGCTTGGCTCGACGGATCAGTTGCAAGTGTGAAGGGCAAGTTGAGTGATGACTTGGCGCCGATGGACTAAAGCAATGGTGAAGAGCAAGTGAGGTTAAGATCGATAAACCAATACGGTCATGTGATGATATGAAGTGGATCATATCATTTGTGATTGGTTGGTGCATGTGTTGCATCAACATCAGAGGAGATGGAATGGAATGCACAAGGCAAAGATATAACCTAGGGCATTACATTTCACCAGTCATAGGTGTGTAGAGAAGTTTATGGCCGGGTTTAGGATAGATGTCCGTACTATCAAGAGAGGCAAACTTGTTTGTATATCGATCATCTAGTGCCACTCGAGTGATCTAACTTTGGGTCGTTGCTAGGATCGAGTGGCATGGCAAATTGAGTGACTAATCCTTAAAAAATATTTGTAAAAAGCTAACACACGTGCATAAGGTGTTGTACACTTGGTAGTGTTGGCATATTTGCAAAGGAGAAGTTGTTGGAGTTGAATTGGATCAACTTGGAGAAGAGAAAAATGCTTTTTGGTGTACTCCAAACTATAGGATGGTCCTTGGATTGGAATTCTGCATTGATTCGTTGTGCTTTGGATCAAATATGCATGCGGGATGTGTAGCCCTCTAAATAAACTTTTCAAAATATCCAAGATCATCGAATCAGAGTTCAGAGCTAAGAGTTATAGCCGTTTTAGCATTGAAAGGTCTGTGACCGGACGCTGGACCAGACGCGCAGGTGCAGAGTCCGATCAGCACCAGTGAGTCCGGTCACAGAGTCGGGTCAGTGTTCGTGTGAGGGCTGTTTTGGGGCTACGATCGGACGTTGGCACTTGGGTGCGACCGGATGCACCCGTGCCACTGTTCTGGGCCTAGAAACGCTGAGGGAAAGCAACTAGATGCTACGGCGAGTCCGATCAGTGATGACCAGATGTGTCTGGTCAGTAAAAATCATCTCTGGAACCTCTCTGTTCGTGACCGGGTGCTAGAAAAATGAGGGTCCGGTCATGTGATCAGACGCGACGTTCATTTGCGCACGCTAGGAGCCGTTGACGCCCAATGGTAACATTCAAACGGCTAGTACATGTGGTGAGAGCAGTGTGACCGGACTCCGAACCGGACTCTGCGGTGAGTCCGGTCAGTGAGTCTGGTCAGTGCGCAGAAATCAGAATAAAGGAGGTAACAACTATTTTAGCCCTTGGAGCTATAAAAGGAGTGTGTGGCCAGCCTTGGCACATGCTTGGCACCTTTGGGACTTAGTGTCCATGCTTGGGGAGTGCTAGGAGAGCCTCTAACTCACTTGTGCTTGTAAGAGTGTGAATCGATTGCGAGTGAGTGATTCTAGTGCGATTGCATTGTGAGATTGCATCGAGTGGCACTAGGTGTTCGTGTTGCAAGCCGATGGTGCTTGTTACTCTTGGAGGTTGCCATCTCCTAGATGTCTTGGTGGCTTGTAGCTCCGTTGAAGCACGTAAGGAAATTGTGCGGTGCTTCGAAGAAGGATTTGTGAGGGGTATCGTGATCGCCCTGCGGGAGCCGCAAAGTGCAACACTAGTAGAGCGTGTTATTGAGCTATCCTCACTTTTGGGATAGGTTCTTGCGGTGCCTGATGTGCGGGCTTGGCGGGTGATGCCAATTAGCCACCGAACCACCAAGTGAGTGGTCGACACAGTAGGGACTAGCGTATTGGCAAATACGTGAATCTCGGGAGAAAAATCATTGTGTCAGCCTTGTTCTTGCCATTGGTTTGCAATCCCCCAACACAAGCTTGTATTTACTTTTATATATATATATATATATATATATATATATATATATATATATATATATATATATATCTTGTGCTTGTGTTGTTGTAGTTGCTCTTGTACCTAGTTGTGCTTGTGTAGCTTGCTAGTTACCTTCTTGCTTGTGTAGCATAGAAGTAGCTCCCTTGTGTGACTAATTTGGTTTGAGCAACCTTGTTAGTCATTTTGCTTAGTTTGTGTAGCTAAGTATTTTGCGCTCTCTAATTTGGCTTGCGTAGCCTTGTTATTGAGCATTGCTAGTGAGCTTAGGTTTTGTGCGCTTTGCATCACTAGATTGTGTAGGTGCTCCCCAGTTTGCTTCAAGTACTAGTTGCATAGATTTGTGTGACCTTACAAGCTAGGATTGGTTAGGTAAGCACTAGCTAGCCCGGCACCTTTGTTGCCTAATTAGGATCTTAATAAGATGCTTGTGAACTTAGATAGAGGGGTGTGGTTTTGGCTAGAACGATAGTTTTAATTCCTCATTTGTTTCGGTTAGCCGGCATGATTATTTTTAGACAGGACTATTCACCTCCTCTAGTCGGCCATCTTGACCCTATAGAAGAGCAAGTTGAGTGATGACTTGGTGCCGATGGACCAAAACAACGGTAAAGAGCAAGTGAAGTCAAGATCGATGAACCAATACGGTCACGTGATGATATAAAGTGGATCAAATCATTTGTGATTAGTTGGTGCATGTGTTGCGTTAACATCGAAGGAAATGGAATGGAATGCGCAAGGTAAAGGTATAACCTATAGGAAATTTTATTTCACCGATCATAGGTGTGTAGAGAAGTTTATGACCGGGTTTACAATAGATAGTCGTACTATCAAGAGGGGCAAACTTCTTTGCATATTGGTCATCTAGTGCCACTCGAGTGATCTAACTTTCCGTCGTTGCGAGGATCGAGTGGCATGGTGAATTGAGTGACTAATCCTTTAAAAATAATTGTAAAAATGCTAACAGTCTTGCACATGATGGTGTACACTTGGTGATGTTGGCACATTTGCAAAAGAGAAGAAGTTTGAGATGATTTGGAGGTGAAAAGGTCAACAGGACCTTGGGGGCGAGGACAATTGGACCATTGTGAGATGGTCCTGTTGGTCCGTGTTGAACTTTGATGGTTCTTGGACGGGAATTATGCAGTGATTGTTTGTTCTTTGGAACAAATATAATAGTGGGATGTGTAGCCCTCTGCATAAGCTTTCCAAAATGTCCAAGATCATTGAAATCGGAGTTTAGAGCTAAGAGTTACAGTCATTTTAGCGCTTAGGACTCTGGCTCAGGACCGAGTCTGGTTCTAGGGTTCGGCCATGTCACTTGGGTCTAGTTCTAGGGTCCAGACCATGTCACCTGGGTCTGGACCATGTCACCTGGGTCCAGAGCTAGGGTCCGAACCATGTTTTCTAGGTCTGGTTGAGCGTTTTTACACGTGGTTGAAGGGACAGGACCTTGAGATGGTCCGGTTATAGGAACAGGACTGGGTCCCGTTGCTTTGGGAGCTCTCGAGAGCTCTCTGGTCTGAACAGGACCGAGGTATTACATGGTTTGGTTGCTTGGTCTGGTTGCTGTCTGAGCACGTGAAAGTGACTGTTGGAGCTCCAATGGTCAGCATTTGAACGTGGGGACACGTGGCGAGATCCGGGGGTTCGGACCTTCACTATAGATGGTCTGAAACCATGGTCCAGAGCCTCAATTCGGACCTCTGTTGGTGTTTCTTAGCATCACCACTAAGAATGGGGTTAGAATCCATCTCCGGCAATGGCACCAGAAATACTGATTAGCAAATCAGAGCATCGTTACTAGGTTTGCATCCCCAACAATGGTGTCAGAAGTGCCTTATTGGTATTACTTAGCAACATCACTAGTGATCAGCAATGTCACTAAGTAATAGCCTTGATAGTTCCTTAATAATTTTATATATTTATTCGCAAGCGCACGGAGCTATCATTGTAGCATTTTACCGGTAAGTATTCAGGGTATCATTATTTATATTTTCCCAAAGTAAGACATTTGATTAAGAGTCTAGTATGGATATGAACTTGAATAATAATGCTTGCAAGTACACCAATGTTTTATAGTAGGGGTAAATATGGTGATTTCAAGATAGTGGACACACACTTGGCATTCCTCAAAGGATAAAATAGAAAAGAAAGAAGAAAAGAAATTCCTAAGTCGAGCAGGCATTGATCTAGTGTAGTCATACAAAGTGTTGGGTACCACAATTAGGGGTACCTAAATTGTGATGGAAAATCACCTGGCCTCCCCATTTAAGGGGAAAGATCAACGAAAGAGAGACGGGCTAAACTCTCCCTTGCTGGGCCTCCAGCAAGACATGTGAGCAAACCAGCCCATCTTCCCGCTTCTTCTGAGGCCTCACTCAGAGGGGTCTCGGAACACCACCGATTCGCCCGAGGCCTCAGCCCTGGGGTCTCGAACACAGGCTGACCCCCGATGACACCACCGCCACGCCCGAGCCCGAGAATCGGCATTGTCCACCTCCGCCTCACCCGAGACCGACCTCTGACGCCGCTCCCCCATTGGCGCGCTTGAGACCCCCTGTGACGTCACCCACGTTCTCGTGTCTACCCAATTAGACAAGTCAGGAATGACCGAGGTCAAATCACCACGCCATCATCTGTAACAGGAATGGGGAAGGGCTGCTGACCACTATGCCACCCATACTAACACTGCACGCATGATTTGTGCCTGTGCAGTGTACGGAACAACTGCCCTGGGCCACTATTCCCACGATTAGGATAAGATCGCACCGCACTTCCCACCTCCGAGGCCTCGGCCCTCTACACCAAGTCAAACTACAAGGACAAATACGCCACGCCAGCTACATGATCAGGTATGACAGGGCACGTTGCTACAATACCAAAAGATAGAAACCACTCCCTTAGCAGTGGCACACATACCAGAACACGTAGCAGCAATGCCAGAAGTATCGACGCCATGTCTCCATGGTACGGACCACATCGCCACCGGATAAGGCCCTTTCGAGGCCTCTAGGCTCCTCCACCAGCAGAGTCACACCATATGCCAATATTTTGTAACTCTGCACCTCCTTAAGTCTATAAAGGGAGCATGCATGGATCATTCCAGATGGACCAAAAAGAAAGAAGGAGAAGCACCACCACAACAACACAACACACGACACGAGTAGATAACTCTCCTGGACCTTGCAAGGCCACCAGTAGAGTCGCACACACCCACTTTCTCCACTCACACCTTGAGACTTGGGAGCTCCTCCCTCTCTCACGCCCGCTTGTAACCCTTACTACAAGCACTTTGGTGCAAGATAATACAAAACTCTCCTCCCCCACTAGACGTAGGGCATTTCTCGGCCCGAACCAGTATAAATTGTCTGTGTTCTTGCACTCCGGACTCCTGACACGTAGACATTCATTACTCATTGGTGCTAGGACTGCCATTTCTTACACCGATAGTTGGCGCGCCAGGTAGGGGCTTTGCGTGTCACGACTAACCATTTCTGCAGAAGTCCACGATGGCTACATCGTCTCACCTCCACCCGACGAGCATGTCCTCGGCGGCCAGAGGCAACGCCAGCCTCACCCGGGCTCCCACATCTGGTTTGGGAGTATCAAGTTCGTCATCGCCAAGGATGGCGATGACCTCGACCTCGTCCCACCGACCAACAAGCCTGCCCACTTCCCCGAGCCCGTGGTCGACCTACGACGCTGTTCCGACGAGCTGAAGAACACATGGCCTAATGAATTCAGCCTGCCTGGTCTACCATGAGGTGCCCAGTCCTACCATGACAAAAAGGTTCACAAGCCATCAACTAATGCTCACCATCTCAGCCCTAAAGCAGGTGAGGTACCAGAGGATCTACCACAACAGCTCGGACACGCCATCGTCGACACCCTGGCATCAACAGAGACAAGCTCTAACTCCGACTTCGATGACGATTACCAAGGCAGCACCGGCTTCGCCAAACCTTAGAAGATACAACGCTTTCTACACGTCAGCGACTATCTCCTCAATGACGAGCCGCTCAACGATGACTTCATCGATCACTTCAAAGGCTACGAGCTCTCATGGCCATAAAAGGGACAATCAGGCCTCAAGACAACATTCAATTTGTCAAGCCGGTCCCCTGTTATCTTCACTGTTAAATACCGCCTTTAATCGCTCTTGAAGGTCTCTATGAACTGATGTTTTTCCTTTTAACTCCCTTGTAATACCGAATGTATAAATGCATCATGCGCGTGCATCATACATGCCTCATACATACATTCTGCATATGTCATACTGCATCATCTGCACAATGGTCCGAACCTGAGCCCAGAGTTCCTAGGCTAGCCTCACGAAGGGGTTTTGACAGCCACTCCAGCCCAACAGAGTGAGGGATGGTATGCGGAGAGTGGCATGATAGAGGCCAACACCCAGGTGCCTCAAAGCACCATGCGGGACTCCCCGAACCATGTTCGAGCCTTGATGCACACTGATTTAAGGGTTTTTCATCGGAGAAAGGCGACGAGCCACCGGGGTTGTACCGGAACGACCCTGGTTACCCTGAATCGGTCGTCAAGGGTATGAGGTCGGTCACTAGATACCTACATCAGATCCTCAGCGAACGGGATTTGGGACCTCACTCGAAATGAAATACCCGCTAGCAACTCAAACGGACACCATGAAAAACGGCCCTACTCGAGAGGGATGACGTGCCGCTGTCCAACCCCTCCTTCTTTGTGAAAAAGATGCGAGAGGGGAGTACATTGGGCCTCCTGACCAGATCGAACCCATGGGTCTTGATTTTTGGAGGTCTAGTTTCATATGCATGGCCTTCCGAGGCCCGCCGAGACCTAAAGTATGGGATGGATCACCCAGAGCCTAGAAGGAGCCCTAGGGGCAAAAGAGTCCGACCGATGGATGTCCCATCCGTGTGCTAATCTCTGGCGTCGCCGACCCCGCCTCGGGCCACGGAGTAGCAGGGGTCATGTTGACGTTACGACCCTAACCGTGCCTCGGGGCATGTACCTCCCCTAGGAAACACCGCTACGCACGCCACCAACGGTGCTCCGGTGGCTTCCCTTACTAACGAAACAGATTTCACACAGCAAACAACAAATGAGCTTAAGATCACCACATTAACATAGTCCATCATATGGATAAAACAAAAAGACGCCATGTGTCGCCAGCCAATAAAACTAACAAAATAAAAAATAAAAAGCCCTAAGGGGTAGCGTCACGGGGGAGCTCCGCGAGAATCTGCTGGGCGGGGACGAGGGTGGCCACCGCCTCCTTGGTCAGGCCGTAGCACACCACCAGGTCCTCATGGAGGCACAGAGGCTTCTCCGCAGGGAACCCGTCGACCTCGGTGAGGTCAGCTCCCACCGACAACTCCGCCATAGCCAGGGAAACCTCGGTACTACGACGGACACCGCTCTCGATGGTAGCGGTGACGCGACGAC
This sequence comes from Saccharum spontaneum, assembly GCA_022457205.1. Classification (NCBI taxonomy): domain Eukaryota; kingdom Viridiplantae; phylum Streptophyta; class Magnoliopsida; order Poales; family Poaceae; genus Saccharum; species Saccharum spontaneum. The sequence goes on from CM039613.1 coordinate 50,705,448, forward strand.
ACGTGGCCCAGAGTCGGTCCTCCCTGGTACCCGGGGCGACCCCCAGGTAATCTAGGAAAGCATCCACCGCGGTGCAGAGACCCTCCAGCTCCACTGTCACCTCTGACACGCACAAGATTTCATTCACGATTAGAAAAGAGCACCGAACTGTGGACGGAGAACGAAGAAGACAGAAGGAAAGAAGACTCACCAACACCGTGACGGTCCACGTCACCCAGCTAACGAAGGAGGACGTTCACCCTCCCCTCAACGTCCACTGCCGCCCCATGGGCGAGCGCCCGCTCCTCCGCCTGCTCCACCCTCGGCCCCGATAGGCCGGCCTGAGCCCCAGGGAGGGCATAGCGAGGGCGAATGCTCCCCATCGAGATGTCACCAGTACGTAGCTGGTGGCCCCTCCCTGTGAAAACCCGATCGTCCGTCCGGCGACGCTGCATCGCCAGAGGACCGTCCACCTCTTTGGACCACTACGGTGAGTTGTTGCGCGCCATCGAGATCGTGGGATTGTGCTAAGAGATAGTGGGAGAGTAAAGTGGAGAGTGGAAGGTGGCAATAGGTGTGGGAAGAACGAGTGCAGAGTCAGGTATAAATAGGATCCAAGCAACTGTTCAGCTGCGCAGCTGCCTAGGATCATCAATGCGATCTTGGAGCTCGAGCCGACGTTCCCACTTCCCGCTAAAAAATGAGTAATGGAACTGCCCCTCCACTTCCCTCGATTAAATCTCGACGCTCCCACTCATTGCAATGCACCCGTCTAACTTCTGAAACCACGGATTCTCGAACGAACGATGGGCTCGCAAGAGATGAGCATCCTCCGAATAAGGTCTCGACTAGAGGGGCCTACCCCGAACTCAATTACAACCCACATAAAAAACCACTTGGTAATGACCAGCTTAGCCCATCGACCTCTGGTCAAAACCAAGGAGCCCAAAGGCTAAGCCATCACGAAGTAAACGGACCTGGTGGTTAACCCCACCAGGGGGTTGGTCAAAGGGATCGTCTCCCCGAGACCCCTCAGACTGTCATGAGCCACAGGGCTCGGGGGCTAGTCCTACCACACTAGTACAGCGAAAAACCAAAATCGCCTTCGACCCCGTGCACTCTTAGCCCCCAAGCCATACCTAGGACCCTGTAGACGTCAACCAGTGGGATGCCATCGGAGGGAAGACCGAGCCCTCAGAGCCCATCAAACGGATCTGAGGCCCACTGAACGACCCTCGGGTGACCTGGAACAAGCCTTTAACCAACCTCTAGCCATGGGCAGAGGCTCAGGAGCTACCCTTGAATTAAGGACGATGCCTCGGATTTGCACCCCGCACAAAGTCAAGACCTTGGAAGCATATCCTATCCTTCCAAGGCCTTGGGGGCTACACCCGGCGGGTGCACTCGGGCGCACTCCCTGGAAAAAAGCAATACAAAGGCAAGCCGAGGCCCCGGCGATGACCTGGCTAGAAGCCCAGCAAAGAGCAAACCTGACGTACAGCCTCTGAAGGAGTATCCCTACTTCTCCACAGTCTCGAGGGCTACTTCACAATTAGGGGTACCTAAATTGTGATGGAAAATCACCCGGCCTCCCCATTTAAGGGGAAAGATCAACGAAAGAGAGATGGGCTAAACTCTCCCTTGCTAGTGCTCCAGCAAGACATGTGAGCAACCAACCCATCTCCCCGCTTCTTCCAAGGCCTCACTTAGAGGGGTCTCGGAACACCTCCGATTCGCCCGAGGCCTCAGCCCTGGGGTCTCGAACACAGGTCGACCCTCGATGACACCACCGCCTCGCCTAAGCCCTAGAATTGGCATTGTCCGTCTCTGCCTCACCCAAGACCGACCTCTGATGCCGCTCCCCTATTGGCGCACTCGAGACCCCCTGTGACGTCACCCACGTTCTCGTGTCTGCCCAACCAGACAAGTCAGGAATGATCGGGGTCAAATCACCATACCATCGTCTGTAACAAGAATGGGGAAGAGCTGCTGACCATTATGCCACCCATACTGGCACTGTATGCACGATTTGTGCCTACGCAGTGTACGGAACAACTATCCTGGGCTACTATTCTCACGATCGGGATAAGATCACACCGCACTTCCCGCCTCTGAGGCCTCGGCCCTCTATGCCAAGTCAAATTACAAGGACAAATACGCCACGCCAGCCACATGATCAGGTATGACAGGGCACGTTGCTATAATACCAAAAAATAGAAACCACTCCCTTAGCAGTGGCACACATACCAGAACACGTAACAGCAGTGCCAGAAGTACCGATGCCATGTCTCCACGGTACAGACCACGTCGCCACCGGATAAGGCCCTTCCGAGGCCTCTAGGCTCCTCTGCCAGCAGAGTCACACCACATGCCAACATTTTGTAACCCTGCACCTCCTTGAGTCTATAAAAGGAGCATGCAGGGATCATTCCAGATGGACCGAAAAGAAAGAAGGAGAAGCACCACCACAGAAACACAGCGCACGACATGAGTAGATAACTCTCCTGGACCTTGCAAGGCCACCAGCAGAGTCGCACACACCCACTTTCTCCACTCACGCCTTGAGACTTGGGAGCTCCTCCCTCTCTCACGTCCACTTGTAACCCCTACTACAAGCACTTCGGTGCAAGATAATACAGAACTCTCCTCCCCCACTGGACATAGGGCATTTCTCGGCCCGAACCAGTATAAATCGACTGTGTTCTTCTTGCACACCATCTGAACTCCCGACGCGCAGACATTCATTACTCATTGGTGCTAGGACCACCGTTTCTTACACCGACACAGAGATTAGTTGATGATCATACAAACTACATAATTAGTATTAGGGCTAAGTGTGAAGCAGGTCGGGAGGCCACTGAGTACTAGTCTGCCAGCAACCTCATGTGACAATTTAGACTCCTACACCCTAGTCAAACATGGGGAATTACAAGGGACGGACAGGGCATCACCACCTATCGCCTACCCCTCAACTGTGGAAAGGGACAATGCATTCATCTGTCTCTCCATATCCAAGCACCATGCTTGTGTATACAGAAACTACGCAAACCCCCTGGGTCCCTGACCCTATGGATTAACAGGTAAAGAACTTGGGCACACCTAACGACACGATGAACCGCCACCTCAACTTTGCTCTAATTTTGATTATATAAGTTATATGAATTGTTAAGCATAAAGTTAAGTGTGATCCTCTCATGACACATAAACTATAGACTAGTTCATATATCAAGATCATAACACAATAACTATACTCTAGTTCATAAGTATGACTATAAATATTATATGAGAGCATAGCTTTGGAAGAACTCATAATTCTATTCATACCCCAAGAGTCACTTCTTCCAAGGAGCCAAGCTCTCCAAGGTAGCTTTGCCTTGCTCTAAGACTACTAAAAAGTAAAAGCTACAACTAGAGAGTGAGGTATGAGAGGTGGAGTGTGAGGAACCCAAAGTGGTGTGTGTTGAGAGAGGGGGGTACCCCTCTATTTATACAAGGCTCTAAGGTAGTGCTCTGGCTATTCTTGGCATGAAACCCTAGGCTGCACCATCTCTACATGGGAGCATGTCACCGCCTGTCGAAGAAGGGGCTGACCAGCACTGGCAGGGGTCGCCCACCCCCTGACTGAGCCGCCTCGCCACTGCCTTCGCGTGACATGCTCTGGGCTAGACTTGGATCACTGCCTAGTGGTGTTTTGCCCCAGTTGAATTGATTTGATGGGCGTCTCCCTTGTTTCTTTGCACAAATCAGCGTCGAAAAGCGTCTTTCGATGAATTATTTCATGTATTTGTGTTTGTGACCTACAAAATAGTGTTCTCCAAATACATGTGGAACTTGGTTAATAGTAAATGCATATGTGTTTAAGTTTGCTAATTTCTCCTCTTCTGTGTCTTAATTAGCGGTCAGATTTGATCGATAAGGACCGCCAACAACCTCCCCGAGGGCATAACAGCTATAATTTCTTGGGGGCTATAAAACCAGGCCTTGGGCTGGTTGCTGAGCACCCTCATGCCTATGTGTCTTGTGTAGGAGTGCTTGGATGCCCTCTCACTAGTGCTTGCAAGAGTGCGATCCGATTGCGAATGAGTGATTCTAGTGCAATTGCATCGTGATATTGCATCAAGTGGCACTAGGTGTTCGTGTTGCAAGCCGGTGGTGCTTGTTACTCTTGGAGATTGCCACCTCCTAGATGGCTTGGTGGCAAGTTCTCCGTCATGAAGCACGTAAGAAGATTGTGCGGGGCTCTGGGGAAGGATTTGTGAGGGGTACCGTGATCACCCCGCGGGAGCCGCGAAGAGCAACACTAGTAGAGCATGTCGTTGAGCTACCCTCACTTATGGGTAGGTTCTTGTGGCGCCCAACGTGTGGGCTTGGTGTGGTGCCAATTAGCTGTCGAACCACTAAGTGAACAGTCGACACAAAGGGGACTGGCGTGTTAGCAAGCACGTGAACCTCGGGATAAAAATAACCGTGTCATCTTTGTCTTCCCATTGGTTTGAATCCTCGTTACACAAGCTTGTATTTACTTTGATATACTTTGTGCTTGTGTAGTTGCTCTTAAAATTAGTTAGCTTGTGTACCTTACTAGTTACCTTCTTACTTGTGTAGCATAGAAGTAGCTCCCCTACGTGACTAATTTGGTTTGAGTAACCTTGTTAGTCACATTGCTTAGTTTGTGTAGCTAAGCGATTTGTGCTCTCTAATTTGGCTTGTGTAGCCTTGTTATTGAGCATTGCTAGTGAGCTTAGGAGCTTTGTGCTTTTGCTTACTAGATTGTGTAGGAGCTCTCTCGTTGCTTGAAGTACTAGTTGCATAGGTTTGTGTAACCTTGCAAGCTAGAATTGTTAGGTGAGCTCTAACTAGCCCGGCACATTTGTTACCTATTTAGGATCTTTGTAAAGTGCTTGAAACTTAGATAGAGGGGTGTAGTTGTCACAGAACCTCCTAATTATGATGGCCCACATGTACCTGTCATTGTCATAATGACCTCTGACAGTCGTACTTATGTTCCTCATAACCTAAAAGGCCTGCTTTCCTCCGAACAGGATCCAATTATAGGAGTATTGTAACATTACAATAGTTTATTCAAAATACCATCAGAGTAAAGTAGCGAAAGTCTTACAATAACTTAAGTTTACAAACCACAGTTTCCAAATTTCAAACCTTAAGTAACATTATTACAAACCAATAGTAGGGAAGTATCAGTAGTAACTTTATTACAACACCCAAACGTGAAGCCTTGCCCAGAGGCCACACAGCCTACTCGTCATCACTTTCTTCAACCACAACAGTCATGCAACAAGGCTCAAAGCAGACTTGTTCATGAACCGCACCTGCAACAAGAGGTTTAACAAACCCTGAGTACGAAGAGTACTCAACAAGACTTACCCGACTAAGAAAAAGACTCCAAAGACATGCTAGCTTTCGGGAATCAAGGTACGAGTATTCAAGAATCAAAATTTCTTTTGCAGAAAAGCTTACTAAAGTAAGTCCTTACCTTCAACATTTTATTTTTATCATTGATGGTTCCTTAACCAATTCTAAGTGATCCTAATCTAGATCAAAGTAATTCTCATCAAGATCTTTCTTATTCTTTCTTTCAATTCCATTTCATAACTACGATGTTGGTGCAAGGTCAAGACTCCATTCTCGCGGAGTAACGACGATTCGAACCGCTTGATTTACCCAGCTGGAACTTCCTAATCACATGACATATGTACAACCAAATCTTGCATATATCAACTCTTACCCGGGTAACCCAAAACCTGAACGTTTCCATCACCACCCGAGAGCACAGTACTCCTCGAACCCGACCCAATTCTAGCCCCGAGGGTACACGCTACTCTCTCTATCTCTCCACTCCTAGTGCGAGGTTAGACATTCTCGTAATGGTATAGCCGAAGTAAGGCTTACCCAACATGGGTACATGGCTAGTACTAATAAAAACTCCTTGACTCGAGGGCCAACAACGTACAGTCCTTAACTGATAAGGCGGAAACACTACATTGGGACTTCTTTCCCAATGCAAGTTAGCAGTGGCCAAACCACCCGCCCGATCTTTCAAGTTCATTCTCATATTTCAATATTCATCAAGTATGCCATCGTGGCCATGTAAACATTTCATTTAAAAGCTTAACTCATTAAGCATAGCCAAGCATACTACGTATTTTTAGTAAAACAGGTACCAAGGGTGATATCGCAATAATCAAGGATGATAATGCAGCAATTGGGTTATCACTCAACTCCTAATTACTTAATGCTATAAACCATAGTACCAGTGACAAATATTTGTTAAACTCAAGGAAGATTTAAATGCACCGGGGCTTGCCTTGCTCAGACGAGACAACTAGCTCGGGCTCAACAACTCCGACGTCCAGTCCAGAACCCACCGGCGACTACTCTTCTCTGGAGGCTTGCTCAACAACGTCGACTTCCTCGAAAGCGGGAACTACACGAGCATATGACATGTTTCAACATGATGCGGTGATAAAACATGATGCTTGATGGTGATATGCCACGGTTAACAACTTGAGTACAACTTTCCTTCGCGGTACGGTTGCAAAACAACAAAACCTACTAACTAACAACGATTATTTAAGCAACACTAAAGCTTCTTAAAGAACATGCTACTAACGAGCTCAACCAAGTAATTAAGGCGCCAAGGATCACCAAGAATTAGTGACCCAAGGTCATCACTCAATAAAAAGAGCACACAACACTTAAAGTTATCAATTTAACATTTATTTAAACACTTAATTAATTAAGGCATAAATTAATAATAAATCAAACTTCATCTAATTGAGCTTAAACTTTTTCTATAGATTAATCATGGCCTAAAATAGTGTCAAAACAAATTTCATGATTTTTGGATTAATATTTTAATTACTAAAATTCCTGGAAGTTGCATTTAACATTTAATTGAGCTAATTAATTAACTTACAAAAAGTAATCAAAATTGGCATTTAACATTTTTTCTAAATAGTTTACACCTTGAGAAGCTTACTCAAAAATTTTCACTATTTTTTGGAGCTCTACAAAAATTCTATTGAAATAAACAAAAACTAACACTATTTACATTTTCGAAAAAGAAAAACAAAAATTGCCGCACGGGCTAACTTCCCTCTTTCCCTTCGGCTCGGTCTAGCAAACGGCCCAGCCGCGCGCACACGCCTGTGTCCACCTGCTATGCGCGCTCGCGCGGCCCAGCAGACCGAGCCGGCCCAGCAACGCGGCCCGCCCGCACGCTCACTCTCGCCCGCTCACTCTCTCCCGCTCGCTCGCCCGCTGACACGCTGGCCCCACATGTCATCCATCTCCCTCCTTCTCTTGTTCTCTCTCGCCGTGACCCGACCACACCGGCACGGTGGCCGGTCGGCGATCACAACACCGGTGATCAACCAACTCGACCAACACGATCTACACCATCCCGCGAACCGATTACGACCATTTACACCAAAGCTTGCACTCCGACGAACCCTTCCTGACGGCCATGGCGGCACGGAGGTGACGGCTTACGCCGCTCCGGCGAGACAGAGGGATAACAGCTAAATGGAACTGTCAGGGAGCATTAGGGGCGTACCACGATCACGAATCCGTGATCGGTTGAAGCGGAGGAGCACGGGAGGCAACTGGCCACGGTGAGGCAACACGGTGGCCGTGGCTCACCGGAGAAGAAAAAGAAAGCGACTACGCGGCGTCCAGGGCGGTAGCGGCTGGTACAAGTGATCAGGAAGGTGCGCGGGAGTGAGGTGAATATGGTGGAGTGGTTTGCGTGGCTGGTGATGGCTGGACGGAGGCAGCGACGAGCGACGGAGCTAGGCGGTGGCGACGGCCAAAAACAGAGAAGAAAAAGAAGAAGAACGACGGTGTGCTCGGCCTTTTAAAGAGGTCTCCAGTGGTGCTAGAAGGCGTGAGCGCGGACGTGGTGGCGGTCGCAGGCGCGTCTGGATGCCGGCCGAAGGCCACGGCAGCTCGCCGGTGCCCATACTGCACGGTGGCCGGCCGGGATTCGTTGGTCACTGTAGCACTCCCCTCCCAATTTTCAAATGCAAACTATCTTTGCCAAATTACTCCCAAAATCATGTAGCAACTTGAAAAATTCTCAAAATATGAAATCTTCAGAATTTCAAGCACTACAAGTTTCCATGTTGAAAACTTTTTCAAATTCGAACTGAATTTTGAAATTTGAATTTAAAATCAAAAGGGTACGCTTTTCTAGAATTTGGTAATTTAGAAATTACTTTAACTTTTATATTGAAACTTCAAAAACTCCAAACACCTAAGTTGTACCTCTAACCAAGACCTACAACTTTGCTGTTCAAACCATTTTCAAATTCTGCCTCTATTTTGAAATTTGAGTTTGGGGATGAAACGGGGTCAAATTTGAAATTTGCTTCTTTTCAAAATTACTCCACCTTTTACACTAAAACTTTGAAAACTCAAAACACCAAAGTTGTAGCCCCTGAAAAGATCTACAAACTTGGTTTTAAACTTTTTCCCAAATTTTGCTTAGATTTTGAATTTTTTAAAAAGGGGTAAAATCAGGGTTTTGAATTTAGGGTTTTCGGAAGAATTTCAAATCGAAACTTATTGCTATTTTAATCGGTGATTATTAGTGATCAAACCATCATCCAAGGGCATCATTTAGTCAAGCATCACATGTTTGACCAAATGTCACTCTTGGTTGACCAATTTAACTTTTGAAAATCATTTAATAATTCCCCAAATTTGAATTCAAATTCAAATCGGAAAACTCGCGACAAGTTTTGGATTCCAATTCAAACTCAAACTTGAAGCTCCATTTATGAATTAGACTTGAGTTCATACCCTACACTTAGCACTAGTGTATAACACAGTCACACACCTCAAATTACGCAGGGCATAAACTAAGTATTTGCGGTGACATTCGAAATTAGGGTTTTCGGTTCGAGTCACACCACTTAGAAGCACATCCAACCTAAAAAGTTAAACTCATTTTAGTTGATGCATATCGAAGTTAACCTAATCATGGATGCTTTGCGGTGCAATATGATGCCATGGCAGGTTATTTAGCCACTATAACACCCGAGATGTTACAGTAGTCTTGGCTAAACCGTTAGTTTTAATTCTGCATTTATTTTGGTTAGCCGACGCAATTTATTTTAGAAAGGACTATTCACCCCCCCCCCCCTCTAGTCCGCCATCTCGACCCTACACATTGGCCACGAACTCTAATTTTGTGGGGCAGGGTGGTGGGTTCCATTAACAACCCGCCCCGCCCGCATCCTGATTTTAAGGATTGTAGGCAGGGCAGGAGTTCGCTTAGGGCCTTCCCAGCACAACATGCTGATGTGCTGCCCCAGCTTCTACTTGTACATCCAGTTTCATGTCATCAAAAGCAGTGGTCTCGCAGAGGTCTGTGGTGACCTGCAGAGGCACCAATATCCTTACCTAACACTTTGTAGAAGCAAATGTTGAAGAGCGTGTTGTGTGAGAAAAATGACCACATGAAAGGAGAGGGGGAGAAAAGCTAGTGCAAAGCTACTACATGCATTCTTTTCAGCTCAGTAGAAACAGAGCGATGGAACCTCAAGTGACTGATGGACAGTGGTCTTAATTTTTCCCTTGCATACATGGAAACTGAACTTTATTCTAAGGCTAACGCTGGTGTAGGCTTGCGTTGCTGCTGCCCTTAGCACCCACAAAAGTACAGAGCCCATTGAACAAGAGGATAAACTTGCCATACCCACAATGGAAAATAGGTACGATAGGTCAACCCACTTGTCATATACACCCTCCGTTCTAATTTATAGATATGTTTTGGTGTGCAGTAAAAGTTATGTATTAAAAAAACCTAAAATAATCTTATTCCTCAATTTCAAATTATAAGTCGCTTTGATTTTTTTGGTACACCAATTTTACTATGTATCTAGACATACATTATATTTAGATACTAGATGAATTTCCCGCGCCGCGAAAATTTAAGGTTAGTTTAGGTGACCATTTGATGAATGAACGCAATGTGACTTCTTTAGTGAGAATTGCGTATGCACAAACCTTACAGGTCTCAACTCTTAAGGACCAAGAATATATATTAGGTACTTTTTTTTAGATGATCGGTGACCAAATGCAGCCTAATGGGCATACTTATAATAAGCTATGAGCTTAAGTAGCGTATACAGGTGGCTTGAGTAGAAGAAAGAGAGATACAACATACCAGTATATAACTATATATATTGCATATAGGTGTGAGGTAAACTAATCCTTAATCCTATGAAATACCGAAGCGTAAAAAACAAAAGCATGTGATCAGATAAACAAATCCATGTGATAGTAAATAAATCCCTGAGGAAAAAGCTATACAGATTACATAAATTTTGGAGCATATAGCGTGGCCTATGACACAGACCAAAGATTTCGTCTAGAGTCTAGACCACAACATTAAGACTTGTTACACAGAGAAGACAACTAGAGTTTTGTGAAAGTCTGTGAAGAAACAAATAAGGATTAGAGAAAAAAGTGCTGGGTAAAAAAACTTACCAATATGTTATTTGACTCAATCGTACTCGATCTGCTCAAACAAAAAGGAGGGAAATAATACAGATATTACTGTTGGGAGATAATGCTTGTGGAATGGACATACCGAGGCATTAGGGAGCGCATGGCCTCATCAAGGACTCGGAGAATTGTCTGATTACCTTTCGTAAAGCAAATTACAGCCGGTTCGCTTGTACTGTAGGGGGGCCATTTAACATACAAGTTGAGTGGACTGGGGAAGCCGTAGGACCAAAGCAGGTATATATAGAAGATAAAGAAGAGATTCAGGGAGACGGTGGTGCCTATTGATCTGTTTTAAGTAATTATTACATGCATGATGGTACAGATTGTAGGAAGGCGAAAGCAATTTGATACCTGATGAGTAATAGCGGTAGGAAGTGACTTGTTCAGTGGAATTTGATGGAGAGCAGTGAACATAAACCAAATAACGGGGTGGTACTGCAGGACCTGCCTACATACCCTATTGAGGTGGAGGTGGAGCCTCTGATTAATTGTTGCGGGAGTACAGGGGTGGAGGTAGATGCGTGAGCCAGGAGAGGAAGATGACATGGAGGGCTGTGGAATGAGAAAAAATTGTTAGTAGGGTTTTGCTTTATAAGAGTTTAAAATTAGCCAAATGGATATGCCAAAAAAGTTAAAGCGACTTATAATATGGAATGGAGGGAGTATAATTTAAGATAGAAGGTGTAGTTATCTTTTTCCTTTAATTTGTTAGTCTTATTTTTTAAAAAATAAGCATGGTTAGTCAGACATGTCTATACTTAGAAATACATTAAGAAATAACATATTTTAGAAATGAAAATAGGTAAAGCCAAAAATATTTGGCATGTTTTCAAAATATTTGTACGCATGATATGTTTTGAACCAAAATTGTTGTTTACTATTAGAAATGAGTAGCATGTTTGGCTAACTCATGAGCAAAAACATTTTAGTCGGTCTTTATGTGCTTACAGTGTACCAGAGCTCGATCACCAATTAACTAGGTATTTTCTTCGTCTCAGGATATTAGGTGTAACTGTTTTTTAGTGAGTCCCAGGTTACAAGGCGTCGACTCTTTAGATCTATCTGCAGTGCCCAGTTCTGCATGCAGAATTTAATAGCGGCAGCTAACGGGGACAGAGAAATAGCGATTTGGTAATGCACGGGACGGAGGTGGAACCCAAGGGACATTGCTAGAAGCGCGTGGTTATTAGAGGGTGTTTGCCAGAGCTCCATGTAACTTCATATATAAAAAAACAACTCTCATTTCATTCTTTTTCAGCCACACCCCAACTCCGCGAACTCCAGATCTGCCAAAAACGTGGATCTAGCTCCTAGATCCACCAAATCCATGGAGCACCTCGAGGGGTGCTTTGAGTAATTTCGTGGAGTTAGTGAAAACACTGCCATCCGTTACACAAACATACCGGTTCGATTTCTTTTTGTTTCTATTTCGCGTCCTCTTCTTCCTCCCGATTCCGCGAGGCTGTCCGCCACCGTTACGCCGGCCGTGCAAGTTTGCCACCCCTACGTCAGCAGTGCAAGCCCGCCACCCCCATGCTAGCTGCCCCAAGACCGATCACTCAAGCCTGCTCCCCCCCAGGCAGTCCGCGCGATGCCCCCACGCCGTCCCCCTGCACCTCGACACCCTAGGCCAGCCGGCCGAGCCACGTTATCCCTGGCCGCCCGCCAGCACCTCTACGCCCCAAGCAACTCCGGCGAGGGTCCACCGTCCAAGAAGGCCTCGTCATCGCTGTCCGCGGCTCCCCTCTGGGACCGGTCGCTGCACCGCTGCCTGGGATTCCCGCCCACGATGCCCACCGTCGTCCCCTCCCTCGCTGGTCGATCTTCTCAGCGTCAGGGTGCATGCTGTAGCCCTGCATCACCTCAGGCTCCTAGAACTCAGAGAGAGGGATCAACGCTCACCCCCCGTCAGCGCTCACTCCACCACCCAACTCCGGCTCTACAACCTGCTGCTAGCCTATCACTACCCCTGTTGCACGGCGCTGTGGCCCAGCCCTGCCATCGTTGCGTGGAACGCCGTGGCCTAGTAGCCGGCCCTGCCTCGGTAGCGACACATGAGCCGGGGTGGGATGCTTGGCATGGCCACGCGAGAGGAAGAGGAAGACATGGTTTATATTTTGGCCCCTGATTATGTGTGTATAATCACGTATAAGTCCGTCTTAGAGTTGGAGCTCTACCAAATGGTTTTGTGAGAATTTAGCTTCACCGTAGAGCTGCTCCATGGTGGAGCATCTGCTCTAGAGCTGTGTTTGAGAGCTAGAGCCCTGACAAATAGGCCCTTAATTGGTTCCATGGTCTTTGTGTTTTCTGAGTTGTGGATGAAGTAGAGGGGAGAGAAACAGGAGCATGTCGTCCGACAAGCAACTAGCTGAGCGCCCAAACCATGCTCCACCCCTATGAGTTGGGCCACCGCTTAAACTCTCTCTCTCAAATGACTAGCTATTGTATGCATTAGGCTAGATGATTTGTCTTGGCTTATAGCCAAGTTTTACTGGTCTTGCTCTAAGAAACCATGTCTACACGAGAACCAAGATATGAAAAGATATGATAGGTACATGATGAAGAGAGAAGACATGTAGTTGCATAAAAATTATTCTATAGGAATTATCCACAAAAAACATAGTTTTATGTGTAGTATCTAAATAAATTGATGGGTATAGAAAATTTTTAGTATCGGGATTTTCCTTAGGCCAGCTTTAATAAGGGTTTCATGAACACTAAACAAGCGCAAACTCTAATACACGATGGTCATGCACTCGTGAGACCACGCGTCGCGCCGGTATCACCTCTGCCGAAGGCGGATTAGGGTTTGCTTCCTCACCCACTCTAAATCCATGGTAGCAGGTTGGCCCAACGGTGGGTGGTCGAGTTAGTGAGGCGGTGGAGTGCCGCTGACCGTGGTGGTGAAGGCGGTGGTTTGGGCCACCGATGATGAAGATGATGTATTAGCGGAGGATGGGGGCGAACGACAGGCGGTGCGGTGTGTTGCTGGCGCCCGTGGCGGCGGTGGGAGGTGACGACGGGCACAATTACCGTCTCCTAAATAAGCTGATATATGGTATAGTATGATTAATGCTATCCAACAACCGAGTATTAGAAGACTCGATTTCTCCTCGCCCGCGCACCCTCTCTCTCCAGCCTCTCCCTCCCTTCTTCTCTAAATACGACGGCCTTAGAAAGGGAAATCGGGGGAGGTAGATTGACGAGGCGGTGGAAGCGACAAGATGTGGCGTTCGGGTTCTAGCGGCGATAGAGACGGTTGGGCCAGGTCAGGGCTAGGGTGCCCATGCTCGGAGCTCACCACGGGAAGAAGGGGAGGGGAAGAAAGAGGCCGCCGTAGCCATGGAGCTCCGAAAAACCTAGCGTAGCTGCGGCAGGGCGGTGGGTGGTGCCAAGGCGAGCGGGAAGAATAACACAGGAAGAAATCTTTGTGTTGAGCCCCTGCAACACTCGATAATATTGATGAAGAGGGAGATACCTACATCCTCCTATCCGCCGGTGGCTATGGGAGGTGCCAGAAATACTGTAGCATTTCGTTTGTATTTGTTAATTATTGTCCAAGCATTGACTAATTAAGCTCAAAAGATTTGTCTCGCAAAGTACAAACAAACTTTATAATTAGTTTTTTTTACCTACATTTAATACTCCATGTATGTGTCCAAAGATTTGATGTGATGGTGATGTGATAAAGAATCTTTACACTTTTTGCATTTTGGAGGAGAATGGCACTGTTTAGTTCTCCAAAAGACTCAAAAAATTTTGCACAGTACCCATCACATCGAATCTTTGAACGCATGTATGGAACATTAAATGTAGGTTAAAAAAATAACTAATTGTACAATTTATCTATAAATATCGAGATGAATCTTTTGAGTCTAGTTAGTCCATAGTTGAACAAAATTTACCAAATAACAACGAAAGTGCTACAGAAACTTCTCCCAAAAAAATTTGGAAGGGCCTTGTTTAGTTGTCCGGAATTGGCGCCGGATTTACTATGCAGCACTGTAGTACACTGTAGCATTCATTTGTATTTGGTAAAAAAATTGTTCAAACATTGACTAATTATGCTCAAAACATTCATCCCGCAAAGTACAACAAAACTATGCAATTAGTTTTTTTATTTCATCTGCATTTAGTACTTCATGCATGTGTCGACATTTTAATGTGATGAGAATCTTTTTTTTGCATAGTGCTAAATTATGAATTCTGGAGGGAACTAAGACTACCCATAGCGGGGCGTGTAAACCATCCTGCAGTATGTGTTTACCGAAAATTTTGCTGCAACGGGTACTGCAAACGTTCCTGTAAAGTAGCACCATCCGCTATATATGGAGAGGTAGCGTTCGTCTGCTATGGCCCTGTTCGGTTGTGCTGATAAGCCGGCTGAAAAATACTATTGGCTGATTTGTTGTGAGCGAAAAACATTGTTCCAACTAAAAAAACAAACTAAAAAAGATGGATTATAAGCCAGGTGAACAGAGCCATATGCATGCATGGCGCGGGGCCACCACTGTAGCTCCGAGCTGAAGAGAGAGAGCGCGCACCGCCCACTCGCCGTGAGGAGGGGAGTGAAAAGAATCTAATCAGTGGGTCCCACGTTTTCAACCTCTCAAACAACAAAATCAAATTAAATTCTGATTGCACCATTAAATTCGTTTCAATAAATACTTCAAAACAAGATATATATTTACATAGATATATTTAGATAAAGTGACAAGTTGGCTCCACAGTGGATAGCGGATGATATAGAGGATGGATGGATACAGAGAAACTATATATTTTATGATAACTAAAATAAAATATTTTTTTAAAGGATGAATATAGAGGTCCATAAGTGCGGACAGCGTAAACAAGGCCTTACTTTGTTTGTGGCGACAGGGCTCGACGCTCCACTGACACCTGTCACGATTCACACTCACACAGGTCCAAGCACGAGCAGCAGCAGCCGACGCCTGCAACGGAGCCCCTCCTCGGAATCCACCTGACCACCTACACGCCCGGTCGGCGGTCGCCTCGCCCACATCGCCAGTTCGGCACACGGAGTTTATAAACCCAAACCCCCTCTGCAGTCTGCACCCGGTGAACGAACCACGAATAATCCCCAACCCGGCTCTCGGCTCCTCTTCCCGCATTGCATTAATTAGTAAACATTTAAGCGGCGGAATCGTCTTGGGTCGGATTCGGTTTCCCCTCGATTCCTCTCCCGTCGATTGCGCTCGCCCAGGTCGCCGGCCGGCGGGGGGCGCTTGGGTCGGCGGTGATGGGGAAGGGGGCGAGGAGCGGGAGGCGCAGCCGGGCGTCTGGCGCCGGCGGGGGTGGATACTGGAGCAAGCGCCCGCGGCGGGTCGCGGAGGAGGAGCAGGAGGAAGAGGAAGTGGAACCGGTGGAGGGGGAGGATGAGGGGGAGGCGGTGGAAGGGGAGGACTATTGCTTCGTCTGCAAGGACGGCGGTGAGCTCCGCGTCTGCGACTTCAGGTTCACCCCCTACCCCTCCTTCCCCGGCCCCGGTACTTCCCTCGTCTCATCTCATGATCCCGCAGGGCGCCGCTAGGCGTGGAGAGGAGAGAGGTGTTGGTTGGTGCATGTGTGAGTGAGAGTGGCGTGCGAACCAGAGTTCATATAGGGTAAGAGGACGGCCAAAACAGCATGGCTTGGGTTTTGGAACATACAAGGCTACAAACTCGGGAGGATGCCTGTGTGACTGTGCGCTTGCTTTGGCATTGATAGAGCAGGTTCAGGGACCACGTGGAATGCAGGATTTTACAGGAATCAGTTCAATTTCACATGGGAAGAAAACCCTTAGACAGGGGAAAATCCCGCATTCGAAACTAGTTTTTTGTGTCCTGGAAACTTTGACCAGCGACGCTCATGTAGGTACCACTATAGGCCCGACGCATGTATTGCCATTGATCCTTGATTCCTTGTGTTCATAGTTAGAGCTGCAGCATCAGGCCTATAGTGGTACCTATATGAGCGTCGCTGGTTGAAACTGAAAATTTTGTCAGTGGTGTGTTGTCGTTTGCTCATCATCTGAATATCCGATCACAATTTCCATTACCGTGTTTTGCCTTAGAAATAGCAAGCTTGGTGAGGTTGTCATGTAGCAAAAGGTTACTGGCTTAACATTGAACTGGACAATAGATGTTGCCTTATCCCTTGGTGTCATGGCATTATCAATTATTGATCTATAAGGAGTCAAATGACTTTGTTTCA
Source organism: Saccharum spontaneum (assembly GCA_022457205.1). Taxonomy (NCBI): domain Eukaryota; kingdom Viridiplantae; phylum Streptophyta; class Magnoliopsida; order Poales; family Poaceae; genus Saccharum; species Saccharum spontaneum. The sequence continues at coordinate 50,722,176 of CM039613.1, forward strand.
TTGCTGTAGTCCATTTTCGTGTTCCTGAGATTTTCAAAACTCTTTTTTTCCCCAGGGGCTGCCACAAAGCTTACCATCCTGCTTGCGTGGAGAAAGATAGGGACTTCCTCAATTCAGATGAAGAATTCATCTGTGGTAAGCATTTCATTGTTCTTTGTTTAATCTTTCTATGAGCACCCATTATTGTTGTGAAAATGCATGTCACTGTGCCGGGGACCATACTGGCTTACTGAAAGTTGGCATATCTCATAATATGTCATTACCTTCCTTTTTCATCAAGTCCCATAGGCTTAAACATTGTTTGGTCTTTCTTATTTTTTCTTCTACTTCTTACTCTGGGTATCCTATATGAGGGACTGCAATATGCAGCTCAATATTAGGAAATCAGATTTTTGGGAAAGAGAAATCTTTAAATTTTTAGGCAGCCAACTAATTGGGCAAATGCATAAATGAGTTAATTTCTTAATTGAGCACATGATCAAACCTAATGCTCATAACTGGGAAAGCTACCTCAGTTGTAAGTTTGTAACTTGAACTGGTTCTGAGTTTTGTGGATTCAGTTTTCGTATTTGTTATATTCTGCACTAGATTATGAATTATCGTAATTTTTTACTAAACTGTAATTTGCAGAATGGCATACTTGCTTTATTTGCAAAGGGCGTTCACGCTATTATTGCTTTTGCTGTCCGTGGCACACCTTTTGTCAAGTTTGCGTGAAACAAGCTGAATTTGTCCCAGTCTTGAGGAAGACAAAGGGATTCTGCACCAACTGTTTAAGGATGGCAATCATGATTGAGAAGAATGTTGATGTTGACTCCGATGGGGTAACTATTTGCACACGATCCGTGTGCAAATTACTAGTTTCCCCTACTGTCTCTCATGCCATATATTGTTCCTGTTTTACTATGTCTTCTCCCTTTGGTCATCTGTAACTAGCTGATAATAGTGTATACTGGATTTCAGCTTTAGAAACGTCCTACAATTGCTGTTTAACAGCCATCTTTCTTCAATATAGTCGTTTTGTGTTATTTGGTTCTGTATTGTTGCCTTGTGTAATTTGGTTATATATTGTTGCCTTGTGTATTTTTTGGTGAAAATTAACCTAACGTAACTTAATGTTTCCCTAAACATTTACTGATTACTTTACCTCTGCTAATTAATCTACAGTTCTGCTTTAACATATCTTATATATTGTTACAGTTCTGCTAAGTAATTGTCGGCTTGTGGTATTTTGTTTGTCCACACGTCTCAAGAATCAAGATCACTTATTCCTTCTGAGCCACTAGTAATTATTTGCTTGAGGTTGCAGCTGGTTCCTACCAGTGTTGTGTAACATGCCTGTCTCTTACAGTGTAGTTGCTTGCATGATACTCCCTCCGTTCTGGTATAGGGGGCGTGGAAGATTTTTTCACTTTGACCATATTAGAAGGCGGGGCTGCTGGTTTGTGAGCAGTACTTATTGTATGCATGGAAATTGAAACGTCTGCATGGGAATTGGGAACCAAAGCGTCTGTTACTCGACCAGCGATCGATTCGCATGCATGCGGGCTGTATACTACATGAGTTATTGGGCAAAAAATGAAACGACGGTTAGACTTGATTGTCGGTTTACGCAGTTAATACGATTTGCCGGTGATGGGCTGGCGTCCTTGGTATCTGAAAACAAGCCAGGTCACGCCCTCTATACTGGAACGGAGGGAGTAGATAGTTATATTGTAGAACGAATTTCTTTGGATAATTAACCTAGGGTAGATTAAGCCTTAAAGTTAATCTAGTTGAGTCAAGGCAGCCTGAGTCTCTTCCATTTGACTTCAGTTGAATCTATGTTTTCTCACTTCCCTTTTGTACTGTGTTTTCTAGGAGAGGGTCGATTTCAATGACAGGACGACTTATGAATTTTTATTCAAGGAGTATTGGGAGGAGATAGTTAAAGACAAGGAGGGCATGACTCTGGATAAGCTTGAAAAAGCATATGCTTCTCTGAAAAAAGACCTAAACTGCAAACAAGATCTAGATTTAGAAAAGGTTCATGATGAAGAGCGCAGTTCAGATGATGATTTTGTGGGCAATAGTGATGATGACGACAACAACAAGCCATCTTCCATAACCAAATTCAATGGAACATCAAATACAATGAAATCCTTCCTGAGGGAAGATAAGTCAATGAAGAAGGGCTATGTGGGCTGGGGTTCAAAAGAGCTCATTGGGTTCCTTTCCTCAATAGGCAAAGATACATTGAACTCCCTAGATCAACATGGTGCTACTGAAGTTGTGAGGGTGTACATTCAACAAAATGGTCTCTTGGCAAAAGATAATAAGAAAAAACTTGTCCAATGTGATGACAAGCTCAAGATTTTGTTTAGGAGGTCAAAAGTGAAGTACAACAGGATATTTAGCTTGTTAGGAAAGCATATTGCTGTGGATATGACATCAGAGGATGAAACTTCTGCGAACTCTGACGATAACAATGAAACATTTGTGAGAAAGAAAGCTCGTATTGGGAACTACAGTTCCAGTACTCCAGAAATAAACAAGAGATGTTTTGCTGCTCTTGTTCGTCATAACATTGATTTAATCTACTTGAAGAAATCTTTGGTTGTGGATCTACTAAAGGAGCCAGATACATTTGACAGCAAAGTTATTGGTTGTTTTGTGAGAGTAAAGATCGATCCCTACGATTATAGTTTCTACATGCATAAAACATTGCGCCAGCATAAAAAGTTGCACCATCTTGGACTAGTAACAGGTAATGCTTAACTTTTACCACAGTTGTACCACTCCAACTGTGAACTTACACTATTCTATGCTTAATTCACCTGCACCCTTGCTATTCCTCCAGCAGATGACTATAAATCTGCTTCTCGTGCATGCTCTTTCTATTCTGTTGTGAAACCAGTCTTTCTGTGAGTTAAATAAGAAATTATAATGGATTCCATATATTAATCACCCATATGCTCTAGCTTTTAGCAACCAGATATTTGCTTGCTATCTGCTCATGTAAGATATGCAAACAGGCACAAGGAAATCCTCTGAAGAATACAAGATAAACAACGTATCGACAGATGTCATTTTATGTATTTCCAGCATATCTGATGTCAAAATTTCAAGTTTGTCAGATGACGATTTTGATGAGGTATGATTTACTGTGCCTTGGTGTGTTCCAGCAGCTATTGATGGTAAGCTGTGTTAGGGAACAGAGATTCATACCTACATGCTACATTTTCTTTTGGGAAAATATGTTTATTTTTAAAAAGTAAATATGTGTACTATGAAACTGCATTTGTTATTATTTCTCATTTTAGAAATTAGAATAATAGTTTCCTCCCTGTATCACTTGCATATTTTTTCCTTGCATGCATGATGTTGAGCAAAACATTCTATTGATTATTATAACAGGAAGAATGTCAAGATCTTCGGCTGCTGGCCAAGAATGAATCCTTTAAAAGGCCTACTGTTGTAAGTTACCATTGCTTCATATTTCCTTTAACAAAAATGCTGGTGGCCCAGTAGCAGATGATAATGCAAGCCACTGAAATGTTTACTTTGTAAAATCTTCATGTACTAGTTTGACTTGGAACTGTTTCTTTGCCAATTAGTTGTTTTAAAGATAAATACTAACACAGCGGATGATGTATATATTGTATAGTATTTTGCATGGTTATTAGTTGTTACCTAAACAAGTAAACATACTGGATTGTTTGAGCTGTTCCGTGTTTGGAGCTTTACTAATCTGGGGATTAATTTGACTAAATAATAATCAAGTGCAAATACTAACTTATAACTATGAGCAGTTCAGGAGTCTAAGAATTTAAACATTGAGTATATAGAAGAGTTGGACGACAAGCGATGCAAGTTCCCAAAATGTGGGAAAATTGCATTACATATAAGTAGACGACATTAAGTACCATAACATAATATATTGACTTATTGAGACATTGGTGTGGCATGGTAAATAATCAGACATATGCTTGTTTGTTTTAATTGAGTGTTTTTTTTTTCTAACTTATGAGCTAAGGTTCTTCTAGTTGTCTTAACTTGCTGAATTTTACAGGGTGATCTTGAGGAGAAAGCAAGAAGTTTACGCAGGGACATAGTGAGTCATGTAAGTATGCTACAAGATCAGATCGACATTGTACATTATGTTATACATTTTTTTTTTGCATTTCGATTTGAGATAAACTTCTTTTTTTGGTTAGTCAATAAGCACTGTTTGTATCTCAGTTCTCATGACTTGGCTATCGCGCTAAAATTTGTACTTTGGTTCTCAGACATGTTTTCTATAGATGTTCTCTTCTAATTTTACAAAATGATTTGTTTGTAAGATATTATAACTGAGTGGTCATTTTTCCCTTTTAGTGGATCAGTAAAGAACTCCAGAGGCTAGAAAGATTAATTGACAGGGCAAGTGAGAAAGGTTGGCACAAGGAATATCCTTGTTATATGAGCTCTTTTAATCATGTAATGATGTTTCTTAATATGGAATCTATCTTGTTTTCATTTTTATGACTGTTGATTGTGACTCACAAGTCACAAGTGAACTTTGTGCTGTGTACTGTTGTATCCTTAACTGGTTGCATTTTACGAAGTTTGAATACCTTGATAAGAAACAGCTCTTGCGAAAACCATCTGAACAACAACGTCTACTTGAAGAGGTCCCACGAGTTATTCCAGAGATGGAAGATAGTAAAGATACCGAATTTCAAGTTACAGGACAGGACAAACCTATTCAAAAGAGTACTGTCGCTTTACAAGGTGACACTTCTAAGATTTCTGTTATTGCTAATTGTTACTGAATTGGATCTGTGTAATGTCAAAAGCATTCAGAAATTATATGAACATAAATTCTAGTAGCACTTGAATTTCCTTTGCATCATCAATGTCCTTTGTGGTATGTTTTCTTCTTTTGCTTAGATTTGTGATTTAATGTAACTTCCCTACACTAGGGTTGCCTCCTGTTATTTATTTTGAATATGAACACAGTAAAAGTTGGCCATAAAATTGGATACATTGAATTGTCACAAAGGAGTTGCTCTTTTTTTGCATTCTCTTGTTTATTTCATTGGCTTCTTTTTAGAAATTTTATTTTCTTGAATGAAAGGCAAACAGCATTGTTTCTTTGAAAAGATGCTCAGAAGAAAAATACAAGGATTTGCTTTTATAGTTTGTGTTAAAAAAATTTCATGCAAGGTGAACATTGTGATGTTCTTTTCCAATGGGACAGGGTCTCCTTTTTTGAAGAGCTGCACAGAAAAAAAAATTCAAAGGTTTTGCACTTTACTTGTATATTCAGCACTTGACTGTTTGAATGAGGTTAATATTGTGTTTTATGTGTATATACTGATTGGAAGAGCGCTCTTTGCTTGAATATTTCTTCAAAAGAAAAATTTAAAGGTTATATAAAATGTTCTCAATTATTTTGGATGGAAGAGGAATCTTTCCTTGAAAAGTTTATTGGAAGAAAAATCTGAAGGTTTGCTTCTACAAGATACATTTTCTTTGATTCTTTGAAGTTATGTGGCCCTTTTAAAAGCTTAATTTCGGGTGGTATAGTCTGTCTATTTGCGACATTAAGGACATTCGAATTAGACACTGTATTGAACTATAAGGGCCAATTTGGTTTGTAACTAATTTAGCTACACAATACTTGCACAAGTTTAGTCTTTCCACTTTTGTGGCTTGACAATCACGACACATGAATATTTTCCTTATATTTGCGTGTAGATTAGACCACGTAGTGAATTGCTGGAAAATTCTAGCCTGTCAACGTGGAAAATTTACTGGTTTTAACCAATAACATTTTAATAGTGTCTAATGGGCACCCTTATAATACAACTGTTAAAGAAATTGACTTTTCTAGAATTCCTGCGTCGCAGTTTCCTTTTATATATATATATATTTTTTCCTAGAGGCGACCATGTGACCACCCACACACCTGCTCTCATCTGTTATCTCTTGCACTAAAGTGACGAAACTGTTCCTATGCCTCCAAATCCACCAAGCCACCAACGCTTATGCTTTGCTTTTAGTAGGATTTAAAAACTGGAGTAAGTGGATACCTGGCTAGTTTTCATTGCTGTTACTATTTTGATGCAGTTACTACGACCTACACTGATGGTGGTACCGCTGTAATACACACTCCAAATCAGAGCACTAAAGGTTCTCTTATCACCTGTCTTTTAACTTAGTTTTCTAACAACTGATCTAGTAACCTTTTCTCTGCCTGTATAGCTGCCATTGCATTTTCTCCTGTGCTACCAAAGTATTTGCATGGCCAAGCTGCCACTGAAGCCAATAATGCTGGTGATATTTCACCTGTTCAAAAGCTGGATGATGAAGGTTCTCTTATACTAGCCCTGCATGTCTAATCGTGCAAATTTACACATCCACTTTGCTTTGCATTTTGGACAAACCCCTAATGCATGCTTTTCTTATTTGCACTGTTCATTTTGTGCGATGCAGGTGCTAAAGCTAGCACTGATGGTGATAAAACTGAAACAGATGTTCAGCATGGGAGCATTGAAGGTTTGCTTGCAATGAGTTTCTGTGGATGGTCTTTTATTAGCTTTCCTCTTTCTGCTGTTGTATTTTTTTTCTGACGTATACACCATGTTGAGCTATCTGATGCTTTTCATTGCTGCTACTTGACATAGCTACCAAAGCCAACACTGCCGGTGATGCACCTGGAGCATTTTCTCAAAAGCAGTGTGCTAAAGGTTTGTTCCACTGCTTTGCTGCTAATATTCTCATGCTGGTTGATTGAAAAAACCCCTAATGCATGCTTTTCTTATTTATTACACTGTTCATTTTGTGTGATGCAGGTGCTAAAGCTAGCATTGATGGTGATAAAACTGGAACAGATTTTCAGCACGGGAGCATTGAAGGTTTGCTTGCAATGAGTTTCTGAGGATGGTTCTTTTATTAGCTTTCCTCTTTCCGCTGCTGTATTTTTTCTGATGTATGCACCATGTTGAGCTATCTGATGCTTTTCATTGTTGCTACTTGACATAGCTACCAAAGCCAACACTGGCAGTGATGCACGTGGAGCATTTCTTCAAAAGCAGTGTGCTAAAGGTTTGTTCCACTGCTTTGCTGCTAATGTTCTCATACTAGTTGATTGAAAACATGATATTTCTGTCCTCTCACGTTTTTAATCCTTTTTCTCCCTTCATTCTTATATTTGACTGAACATGACTTGTTTCAGATGCTGATGTTATTACCATTGAAGACGACGACGACGACGATGACAATCGTCCTTGTGATAAAGGAGAACAAACAGCAGTAGTTGCTTTTGAAGAAAAAACAGCAGTATTTGTTGATCTAGAAGCTGATGATGCCGGGGGTAACCATCCCGTGCAACACGAGACAAATAGCAGAGGCCATAGACACGTGAAGGTGAATGGAGAAGTCCCGCTGCCCATTTGGTATTACATTGATCCTCAGGGTGAGGAGCAAGGACCATTTATAATGCAGCACCTGCGCATGTGGTGGGAAAGTGGCTTCTTCACCAAGGACTTCAGAGTCTGGAGAGCAGGCCAAACTAGCAAGGATGCCATCTTGCTCACAGACGCACTACAGATGATGACTAGGTAGGCTACTTAGGAGCCTCGTAGAAGACTAGATGTATTATATGTAGGTATACGTATGGCCGAAAAGCGGGAGGGCTTTGAGGCAGATATAAATGTTCTGCTTGGGTGTAATCCTTTTGTGTAATATATATGATGACACCCTAGCCCCACCCTTACCCCACCCAGCAATCAAAAACCACCCACCAAACAAAACAATGGTTGTTTGATTTGATGGGAAAGATGTTTTTGTTGGGATGAAATATTTCTGGACTGTGGACTATCATCCAGTATCCCTGTATTGTGACAATGTTACTGAAAATCTGGTTCTTTGGCCATGCTACGGACAACACACGCTGTCATCTAATTTGTCCAATCGTCTGTTTAGACGTGATGATGTGAACGAGATGAGTCAATCGTTACATGAACGCGTGCAGATTGGTTGCCCGTGCACGTTATAGTGCGAGCAAGCAATCTTCTTGCCGTCCGTGTCCAACGTAAGTCAGGCCATGCCCTCACGCCAAACCAAGCGAAACAGATCGCCATATCGGGCCTGTTTAGATGGTGAAAAAGTTTGGGTTCGGCTACTGTAGCACTTTTCGTTGTTATTTGACAAAAATTATCCAATCATAGACTAACTAGACTCAAAAGATTCATCTCGACATTTACAGACAAACTGTGTAATTAGTTTTTTCTTTCGTCTACATTTAGTACTCCATGGATGTGCCGCAAGATTTGATGTGACAGGTACTGTAGCACTTTTTGGGTTTGCTTTTTGGGTAGACATGCCAACTAAACAGGCTCATCATCAACCCCGACAGCTCCTCCGGATCTCCATCAACCCAAACTTCAATCCAAAATATCCAGCCGATTACGACTCCAATCCCAATTCCCAACTCCCCCAGCAACATCCCTTATAAAACTCGTCAAAAACTACCTTCAAGAGTCCAACGACTTCCGAGAACCAAGAATCAACGCAAGCCAGCCACCGTCATGGCCACGGCCACCGCGTGCCGCCTCGCCCTCCTCCTGCCTCTCCTCTCGCTCCTCCTCCTCACCACCGTGTCGGCGTTCGATCACTCGACGCTCCTCCCCACCGGCACCGCAGCCGGCGGGCCCGGCTCGGGCAACGACGACGACGCCCCGGTCGCGGCCCAGCCGAGCGCGTACGAGATGCTGGAGGGGTTCGGGTTCCCGCGGGGCATCCTGCCGGAGGGCGTGACCGGGTACACGTACCGGCCGTCGGACGGCGCGTTCGAGGTGTTCATGGGCGGGGACTGCGAGTTCGAGGTGGACGGCGGCTACCGCCTCACGTACCGGCGCAGGATCTACGGCAACGTCGAGGGCGGCAGCATCCGGAACCTCGGCGGCGTCTCGGTGCGCATGTTCCTCTTCAACTGGGGCATCGACCGCGTCGTCATGGAGGACGCGGCCCACCTCATGTTCTACGTCGGCCCGCTCTCGCAGGCGTTCCCCGCCGACAACTTCGGGCAGTCCCCGCAGTGCCGCCGGCGTCGCCACGGTGGCGGGAACGCCGTGGGCGCCGGCGGTGGCGTCGCAGCGATGTAGGATACCGCGGCGTGGCGTACGTTGGGTATGTACGTGACGGAGGACGGAGGAGAGGATCAAACGATCGACATGTGTTGATTCAATTGTACGTGTACAAATTCTAAGATTTCTTGATTCAATTTTACGTGTCAAATTCAACTTTGTGTATTGGAATGAGACGCTTTATATGGCTATGAAGAGATTGCGTATGCGTGTTATATTTTTAGTGGTTTGCCTCTGATCAAAGTGACAATGATTATTGCGTAGGTGGTTAAAGTAGAGTCCATGATCCTGTTTGCCCAAGCTTCGCTACCATTGTTCTCGGTAGTAGCTCCAGCACAAACTGACTGTCTATTTGGACTCGACGATCAGGCGATAAGCTGCTCTAACTCCAAGAGCTTTGGTTGAGTTTTCTGAAGACTGAAGTAGAAAAGGTTCATTAGATTGTGATTGACTTTATGATCTGATACGGATTCTGAAATGGATCATAATAAGCTTCTAATTGGATAATGAATCTGAGATCTCATACGGTTTGCTAGTACGTGCATGGCTAGGTAATTGATTACTGATTGGACTGCAGAGATTTTTTTTTCAATCTAAAAGAGATGCAAAACCTTAGCTGGGTATGTTAGCTCAAATAGTTGAATTTTAGTTTCTCAAATTTTGCCAATATCTATGTTGTACAGATGGTGAATCTGCAAGCTAAGAAAAATCCAAGAGCTTTATAACCTCTGGTATCTGATTCTATGAGCTAAGAAAAATCCAAAGAGTCACTTTTTTATGTGTTTTGTATTGTAATTAACTTAGTCTGTTACAAGCCTCCAACCACACAATATGTGATGTTTTAGTCTCCAATAATTATCTTTTCTTGAGCGGTAATGTTGTGTGCAAGGCGTTCATTCGTCCAAATCTCCCTTCCTGTTTCTAGGCCTGCGGACCAGCCCAATAGCACTTCCCCTTTTTTTTATTATGGTGCCTGCATCCGTCTCTTCCGCTACGCCAGCCAGATAAGAAAATAAGACGACAGAACTCCCCCTGCTCTTTGCTCCGCCGTCCATGGTCACCGTCCGTCCATCATCCATGGCGTTCCCCTCCTCTCCTTCCCAAAAACCTACCGCTGCCACCTCGACTCTCAAGCCATCACGCCCACTGAACCTCCCTTGCTGCTGCTCCTGCTCTGCCGCCCACCCCAAAAACAGCGCAGGCACCATCGTGCCCACATGTGGGGACCACTTCATCGGCCGCCAGCTGGCCACCAAGGGCACCGTGCGCGTGCTCGTGCCTAACGACGTCGTCAGGTGCCGCCGGCGCAAGGAGAGGCACCGGGCCCTGGCGGGGAAGTGTAACGTCCCACCTCCTCGAGGCTGGGCCCGCTTACATCTGGCCGCTTTTCTAGGACATAGACTACCCTCACAGACCAACACAAGTCTTTTCTGCGCACTTTGGAGTTCTTTTCACAGACCTCACTCGTGTGCACCCGGGAAGAACTTCCCGGTCGGTCACCCATCGCTCCAGGCCAAGCACGCTTAACTTTGGAGTTCTTTCGAGATGGGCTTCCGAAAAAGAAGTTGCAACTTATTGGTATGAGTATCCTATTAATCCTGTTAAGCCCTGGACTGGGATGTTACATCCTCACCCCCTTAAGAGACCGACGTCCTCGTCGGTCAATCCCAAGCCAGGAACGTCCTCTCTTGGTCATGTCCGTGTGTCCAGTGCCAGCGCATATGCCATGCTGTGTGACCACTCTGGGTCCACACCAGCCATGCGCACCATGCCTGCGCAACTGCGACACACGCGTCCGTGAAACCGCGAGAGTCGGCTCTGATGCCATTCTGTAACGTCCCACCTCCTCGAGGCTGGGCCCGCTTACATCTGGCCGCTTTTCTAGGACATAGACTACCCTCACAGACCAACACAAGTCTTTTCTGCGCACTTTGTCCTCACTCGTGTGCACCCGGAAAGAACTTCCCGGTCGGTCACCCATCGCTCCAGGCCAAGCACGCTTAACTTTGGAGTTCTTTCGAGATGGGCTTCCGAAAAAGAAGTTACAACTTGTTGGTATGAGTATCCTATTAATCCTGTTAAGCCCTGGGCCGGGATGTTACAGGAAGCACTCCGGCTGCGGCGCCCGTTATGGCTGCGGTGCCCCACTGCAAACGGCGAAGGAGGCTGCACCAAGATTCGTCGCATGTTGCAAGCATATGTTTCAAGTGTTTGAGATGTTTCAGAGGTATGTTGCAAGTATTTTATATAGGTGTTGTAAAAGTAGATCGGGATGTTGCAAATGTTGCAATGATTATACATGTATGTTGCAAATGTATATTCCCAATGTTTCATCTGTTTTTTAGATGTACGTTGCAAGTGTGTTTATCTAGATATTGCATATATTTCACATATACAATGCAAGTGTTTTATCTGGATGTTGCATATGTTTACAATGTTTTAAGTGTTTCATACGCATGTTTTAAGTGTTTCATCTGTCTTCTGTCGTATGTTATAAGTGTTGCATCTAAATGTTTCAAAAGTAAATGCCGCGTGGGGTCGGGTGGGGCTCAGACGCCGCGTGGGGTTGGGCGGTACGCACGGGCATCCATCGGATGTCCGGGCACTAGCACTGCCAAGATCTCAAACTTGTTCGGCTTGCGCACAGGCACTAGCTCTTCGATTTTGCGTCAGAATGTGAAAAAAAATTGGGGAAAACTGATATCCCAGCTTACCAATTGTTACGGACTTCCCCGGACAAATCAAGATTAGGAATGGTCTGAGAGGAAATTTCTGGGTATTAAGAGGAAGAACGGCAACGGAGGTGAAGAAAGGAGCAGAGGGCTCTATTCTTCTGTCTTTTTTTTTATGGACTCTATTCTTCTGTCTTGGTACCGAGTTCGTTTCAGCGTTTATTATAGTACACACACTGGAGAAAATACACGGGCCGAGCCCCTCTTCCACTGGTCTACATCCAGCCTGCTCGCTCGAGTGATGCCGAGGCCCACTAAATCATCACCCCGCCGTCTTGTTTGTGACATATATACGACTTATTGGCTGTGTTGTTCGCTTGATTTCTTGTCTACCGTGAGGCAATCATGGTTAGCTACCATCAGAATCAGACTATGACTTGGAAAATAATTAATACTGTATAAAACTTAAAACCTGGCTCTGTGGATCCTATGTCACGACTCACGACCTGCCCAACTTGTACAGTCACCGTCGCCAAAGTGTGTGAGATTCCTGAAAGAGTAGTAGGCCTCGGTCTCAGGACGACAGCGGCTGCGCATGAAATGCGACTTGGGAGCTAGCTGAAGTGGCTTTTGCCAGATTGCTTTCCCCCCGTAGTAGGACGACGACTGAAGATTACATATCGAAGCTGTCCTTTGTGTACGTCGTGGAAGCTTAGGTGTACCTCTAGTTGCCTGGATCTCTTTAAACTATTATATAGTCTACATGCATGTATAAACTGTATGTGTAGCAACTAGAATCATCATCATGGATACGAAACATACATAGACACGTAATCGCATCGTCAAGAAGCCAGGAATATAAAGTACGGACTACTTGCAACACGTAATCGCATACCAAAGCAGCGCTGTCTGCTTTGACAATGGCTTTGTACAGTAGTTTAGGTCAGCCTGAACCGCCGCCTCATATATCTGGTGTAGCCTAATAAAAAAACCAATATACACACTGCTTTATATAAGAGCAAGGTCAATAATAGAGCCAAATTGCTTGGCTATAAGACAAGCAATAAGAGCCAAGTTAAGCAATAAATGTCTCCTATTTGTCTTCAGAAAGTATCTATCTCTTATTTCTCCTCATAGCACTTGCTACTTTGACCCACTAATACCTATGTTTCTGTGTCTAACTTGGACTTGCATGGGAGCCAAGCTCTCATCTTTCTTCTCTCTTCTCTCCTCCACATCAGTATTAGCTTGGCTATAAGCCCATTATTATACCTGCTCTAATATAAGATGAGTTTTGCTAGCACACGTGCAGTTGGAACTTTACGGAACACTCGTATTATTACGCGAGAATATGTGTATATAATGTCAACTACTACCCATCAGCGTGCCGTCATGCTTGTGCCACGTGATTAAGAAGACAGCGCGACACACTTGATGAGCTTGGTCTAGGTGTCTATCCTAATAATTCAGATTAGACGCCGGTTACGTAGGTACGTGGCCGGCAAGCATATCAAACCACAAGGTGGGGGCTTGTATGATTCTTATTATCACCATCATATATCTTTTGCCCGCTGCTTTAATTTTCTTGACTTGATTTCCTGGCATCTAATCTAACTTTGTTTCTCACTCGTGCCTCCGTACCGTACCTATCTCTATCTCTCTTTTGTTAAGCAACCACGTACGTTCACGGCTCACCTGCCGACCGCCTGTCACGACGCTTTGCACGCCTTGGCCAGTTGGCCTGCTTGCAACAGTGCCTTTTAGTTCCATTATTTTATTTGTGTCGTCAATATTGTTCTACCCGGCCTATCGAATATTATTAATTGCGTGTGTGTATAACACACACACACACAAATCATTTATACTTAGCAAGCGACACTCCATATGTACAAACCAGCTCCAATTATAAATAAATTTATATATATATGAAGCTTGGAGAGGCGGCACATCAGCGTCTGCTTTTAGTAGCCCACGTCCTCATCTTTACCTGATCGCTCTGTGCCAACGTGTCACCTCCCAAATCTGGACGTGCATTAAACAAACTTTCGTTCACAGACGACGACGCTGGATGGTTCCAACAATTAATTTAATTGATTTCAATATAATATATTCTCCATCCCGCCCGAACCTGAGTACGGTTATGTAACATCACCATCAGTTAGCTAGCCGATTCATCATCCAGCTAGCAGCATACCGATCGCTAGATATAAGCAAACGGCGGCAGGCGAGGCCAGGCCAGTTTCTTTCACCGGTCGAGAAAAAGGTCCGTGCAGGTGCAGTGCAGTGGTGGCGATCGAGCCGCCGCCGATCGAATCCGCCGCACAGTGCGGTGATGTGCACGCGACACACGCGTTCCCGACGCGGCGGAAGGCGCCACCGCATGCCGGCCGGCCGGTGCCCGTCGACGGTCGACGACGAATTCGAATTCGAACGATCGCTATATATGCATGTGGTAGATCGATGATCAGACCCGTCTCCTGATCGGTTAGACGTACGCCTCGGACAGCTAGACATCCGTCGTCACGTTGCTGTCGCCCGTCCACGACCACGGCTGCTGCTGCAAGTACGAACGGTAGTCGGTACGCATCACAAGTTGCGACCGAGAGTAGCTCGATAGTCGAAAGAGGCCGCTGGTACGGTGCATGCGTGGAGAATCTGGTGTACGTACATGTACATGTGTGAGAGCCTGCGCCACTATCTCAAAGCAGCTAGCTACCTCGCTAGCTGGTCTTGCAGGATAACTACGCATGCCATCCGTAGCATATCGGGACAGCTACTGGATCGGAGAATATATATTACTGTTCTGTGGTCATTAGCTGATAGAAAACGACATTAACTGGCGAAAGAAAAAAAATACACAGGACTAAATTAAAATCTCATGGAATTCATTCTGTTGAAAGCTACCGGATCCTAACAGAGCTCGATAAGACCCATACGTGTCGACCCGAAAGTACTTTCCAGCAGATGCGAAAGTGGGGCTTTGACTGGTCTAATCTGATCGATGGTAATGCCCAACCTAATGTCCTGTCACGTTGATCGTTGAACGGATCCCGTTCCACGGAGCTCCTTGCCTTGGCTCAGCTACAGGCTACAGGCTACAGCCTACGGACCTGGCCTTCAGCTAGTGGAGGCGTATCTACCTGCACTGCACGGGCCGACGGGCGGCGTGCCAGACAGAGACATCTCGATCACGTGGCCAGCGTGCGCGCCCCGTACCTCATGGGGGGCCGCGCGCAGAACTGTTGTGCCTTGTGCGGCGGCTCAGCGGCTGGACCGCTCCGGGAATCTGGATCCTCCGCGAACAGCGTCCTTGTGGCTCCACCGTTCTGCGCGCGGTTCTTGCGTTCGACTGTTCGTGCAACGTATGCCCGCAGACATTTTTCTGTTAGTGAGATTATGTATGTGTATCATACACACTTAGTTGATGTTAGTAATTAAGTGATATAATTTGCAAAACGGTATGGAGTTAGGTATGATGTAGAGTTTCCTATAGAAAGATGATAGGGTTGCCTTCGAGCATGAGGAGATGGGCGTTTTATTTTATTCTAGTCCCCATTATTACGTGGGTTTGACGTGTATTGAGTTGAGTTGAGTTGACCTATAAAATTTATGTTTTATTACGAATATTCAACACGTGATATTTTAAGTATTGCTATATATTAAACTTCGTCATATAAGCATTCTAATTATATTATAAAAATTGCTAAAGTAATATCTAAAATACATACACTATGTGTATATTTATATTTATTTACTATATGTTGGACAATAATGGAAAACCATTCAAAACATGATGCATGTTTTAATATTTCTACTATCATATTAAAGTTTCCCTTTGCATATCTTTACTTTCAAATATACTAGCAACAACCCATAGTAAAATAGGTTCAACGAGTAGGGGTGATGTGGAGTAGCACAGGGTGCCAAAGATAGACAACAGATTTCAATTACACACGATATTACTCTTGCTTATCCTAACAATTTGGAAGTGTGGTAATGATTGTATTTTCAATTTGGGCTATGCCTCATGCAAACTAACATGATCACATAACTTGGGATGAAGTGAACACTATGGTGGTGTCAGATAGGCACAAAGCCGCAAAGGGGCTTTTAGGTTGCTGATTTCCTTGCCCAGTGTGTGCCCCGTTCCACTATGTGGCGAGTGTTTAAGACATTTGGCTTGGGCGTGTTGGTTTTTCCTCTCTTTTTCCATTTTGGTTATTCTTCTTTTTTTTTGGCTTTGTTATTGTCTATATTTTCTTTGGATTTTGTTCTTTTATCCCTTCTCTATGTAACAACAAACATCTAGTTGATTGTGTCATATTGAGTTGAGTTGTAGTAGGAAACTAAATGAATTTACAACGCTACAATCCTTGTATAGTTTTCAATGCTATAGTTTTTAACTAATAATATGGTAGAAGGCTATTGATAGTTGATTTTGTGGCTTGTATTTTCTTGGCGTCACTTCTATTCTTGGGGACACATATAAGTTGAGTTGAGTTGAGTTGACCTCCAAAATAATATTGGAAAACAAAATTTTATTAAACCCCATGCACTACAAAAAAAATGTAATCAAAGTTTGCATAATTGCTATATACTCTAATTATATATAATGGTTGTTTTGTGGTTTTGTGATATTATAATCATGGTATTCACCAATGTGTTAAAAGAGGACTACAATGGTAGGATACTATGAAAAATCGTTGCATATCATTGTTCTTTCGTTATATGGCACTTCCTCATTTTTGAATGTGACTATATCAAGTGGCTAGGGCACATGCCCCCCCCATAAGTGGGCAACATTCAAAAAGAAAAAAAATAGTATAACTTAACTATAGGTTCAGCCTAAGCCAACCTAAAACTCATTGTGGCCTCTATTTACAAAATAGCATTGTGTTGTAGCAACGTGAACTGTGTATGTTGTTCATCATAATAAAAAATAGTGATTTTTAAGTTGTCATACCAATTTACTACTTGAGGACAATTTTTTAACATTCTAGTACAAACACATTTTAAAGTTGCCATAACGAATATTGAAAATCAAGTGAGCTTTATCCAAGATGTTTTTTCATTAAACTTTGAGACCATACTATTCGTTTCTTGAAGGCAAACCAAAGTTGCACCCGTGGAAATCATGAGGTTGCAAACACTTGCCCTTTTGCCCCATCATTCAGACCTCTAATGTTCTAGCATAGAATGTACCAGTCCTTAGCTGACATTACCGAAAACCATAACGACTGGCGAGAAACTAAAGCAGCCCATCAGGTGAAGCTGCTGCTCAAAAGCTACATCGAAAGTCTTGGTCTAGCCAAAGGTAACAAAGTCAGCAGGCCGACGTGAGGTCCCTAGACGTCATAAGCCGAAGGCAACAGAGCCACAGCCTTAGGCCAACTTAGTTCTTCAGGAAAATAGTACGACAAGGGCGCTGATGCCCAACTCTAGCCACGGAGGGCCAACTACACTGATTACCACTAAGATACACGGGATTCCACATCATCGAAGGAAGTAGCTATCATTGGATGACAGCAACTAATGGAGGCGATGGACCTCCGCTCATGCCATCGTTCCTATGTCCACCAACCCCGTCATCTTGCTGCTCATCTTCTGATGCTTGTTGGTGCCATGCTCGATCAGTGCTGTCAGAGCATCCACCTTAGGCTTCATCTAAGCGCCTTTTTATTTGCTTAACTTCCTCCACCACCTCAGCCATTGTGGGTCTCTCCTCCACGTAATCGTTCAGGCACCTTACTATAAGTTCACCAATCATTCGGAGGCACTACAGTTGAGACTGAGCACTGCTTGCACCGGCCAAGATGTCTTTGTCGTACATGGCTCTTCTGATGCTGACCTCCTCATCCCTGTAGGACGTGACGAAGTCCATGGGTAGGCTCCTGTTGCCGTCATACTTTGTCATTCCACTATGTGGGGTGTGTTTAAGACATTTGGCTTGGACATGTTGGTTTTTCTTCTCTCTTTTTCCATTTTGGTTATTCTTCTTTTTTTTGGCTTTGTTAGTATCTATATTTTCTTTGGATTTTGTTATTTTATTCCTTCTCTATATAATAACAAACATCTAGTTGATTTTTTCATATTGAGTTGAGTTGGACTAGGAAACTAAATGAATTTACAACGCTACAATCCTTGTATAGTTTTTAAATAATAATGTGGTAGAAAGCTATTGATAAGTGTTGATTTAATGTGGCTTGTATTTTCTTGGCGTCACTTCTATTCTTGGGGACACATACAAGGTGAGTTGAGTTGAGTTGGTCTCCAAAATAATATTGGAAAACAATTTTTTGTTAAATCCCATGTGGTACAAAAATGTAATCAAAGTTTGCGTGATTGTATATACTCTAACTATATATAATGGTTGTTTTGTGGTTTTGTGATATTATAATCATGGTACTCACCAATCTATTGAAAGATGACTACAGTGGTAGGATAATGAAAATTCATTGCATATCATTGTTCTTTCATTACAGGGCACTTCCTCATTTTTGAATGTGACTATAAAGTGGCTAGGGCGCATGCCCCCCCACCCCCACCCCCACATAAGTGTGCAACATTTAAAAAGGAAAACAATATAACTTGACTATAGGTTCAACCTAAGCCAACCTAAAACTCACAATGGTCTTTATTTGCAAAATAGCATTGTGTTGTAGCAACGTGAACCGTGTATGGTGTTCATCATAATAAAAAATAGTGATTTTTAAGCTGCCATACAAATTTACAACTTGAGGACAATCTTTTAATGCTCTAGTACAAACACATTTTAAGTTGCCATAACAAAATGGAAAATCAAATGAGATTTATCCCAGATGTTTTTTCATTAAACTTTGAGACCATACTACAATCTTCGTTTCTTGAAGGCAAACCAAAGTTGCACTTGTGGACGTTATGAGGTTGCTGACACTTGCCCTTTTGCCCTGTCATTCAGACCTCTAATGTTCCAACATACAATGTACCAGTCCTTAGCTGACATTATCGAAAACCATAATGACTAAAGTAGTCCGTCAGGTGAAGCTGTTGCTCAAAAGCTACATCAAAAGTCTTGGTCTGGCCGAAGGCAACAAAGCCAGCAGGTCGACGTGAGGTCTCTAGACGCCATAAGCCAAAGGCAATAGAGCCAGCATGCTTAGGCCAACTTAGTTCTTTAGGAAAATAGTCGACAAGGGCATTGATGCCCAACTCTGGCCACGCAGGGCCCAACTACACTGATTACCACTAAGATACATGGGTTTCCACATCATTGAAGGAAGTAGCCATCATTGGAAGACAACAACTCATGGAGGCGACGGACCTCTACTCATGCCTCTGTTCATGTGTCCACCATCCTCGTCATCTTGCTACTCGTCTTCTACTGCTTGTTGGTGCCATGCTTGATCAGTGCTATTAGATCATCCACCTTAGGCTTCATCTAAGCGCCTTTTTGTTTGCTTAACTTCCTCCTTACAACTTAAGGACATATTTTTAATGTTCTAGTACAAATATATTTTTAAGCTGCCACAACAAAATGAAAAATTAGGCGAGCTTTATACAAGGTCTTTTACATTACTTTTGTGAAAGTTAAACCAAAATTGTGATGTTGGACGAGTTTTTACACTAATGACACAAATGTAATCTAATCACTATAGTTAGTGTTTTGTGTGTGCGTGCATGAGCGCGTGTGCGCTTGCATGTGTGTGGGTATGGGTGTTAGCATGGGCGTAAGTGTGGGCATGAGCGTGTGTTGCATGCATATGTGTTTGCGTGTGGTTTTGGATGCTTGCATGCTTGAGAAAAAAGGACATAGAACTTGCCATGTTGAACACCAAGAGAGATCTGATGTTGTGGGTGTTGATAGTCACCAACTCATCATTCCACACCATTAATAGAGCTTAATACGGGAATGTATATCACATCCACCTTAGTCATAAAGTTCAATTCTAACAAATTCCATAAATTTTGATGACTATGTGAGTGTAAAGACAAATGGACAAACGATGGGCTCGAATGGGCTAAATGTGGGGATGGGGGCATCAACCGACCTTGGCCAAGGTTAGCCGACCCATGCCAAACCCATTCAAGCCAACCACTTTGATCCATGTAGAGAAAACACATTCATGATGCATCTTACACGTTGATTCAATGTCGAATAGGATCGGTGGACACAATGAAGCCAAATGGAGATCACACGGATTCATGGGCCTATCCATCAGGTCTAAATGAAGTTTACTTTGACAAAAATTTGTAGAGTGCTCTAATCAATTTATCGAGATCTAGGTTAGAATAGTAAGTTTATAGCATAAACTTGTTGTTTAGGCTATAGCTTACCTATGGATACAGGCTGCCCCACAGATGTGTGCTAGCTAGCAGGTGGTGACAACCTTGTCTAGCCTACATAATCCACCTTGTTCGAGCAGGTTCTTAAAACATAGGGTCCAAAAACGGTCTACCTCTTTGAACCCTTGTTACCCCTTTTCTGTTGGTGTTTGGGTCGTGTCCCGAAGTAAATAGTCATAGTATAATATTTCTTAATCTTGCTAGAGTATCTTAGAAACCACAGATATCCTCTCTACCCATCATCCTTTACCCTTGTTGCCCTTGGATGATCTTGATTCTAAACTAGTCACTTCACATTCCCCGTGGAAATGTGATACCTTAGAATACTCCCAAGTGAATGCTACATTGACATCCGTGTGCTTGTGAATTTATCTGTCCGCTACATAAAGTGTCAATAGTAGGCTTAATTTTAAATCATGTGATATGTTCAATCCGAGGAATATGATTGCACATGGCCAAGCAATTAGGTTCCCACATGATGGATGCACCATATTTCATTATACTTATATGTATATGCAAGATGTAAATTTGAGCAACAACATCATTCCTGAAATCATGTAACCATATTGGGCCTATTCATTGAGCTCTTCCTGCTCTTGATTCTCTGTAGGAAGTGATTTTCTAAGAGAAGTGATTTTGTAGACAAGAATGACTCTCAATGATTCTTTAGGATAAATTCTCTGCATAAGTGATTCTATGCGTGTAATGAATTAGGAGAATCTACTTTTTTTTAGCTCCTAGCCTTCTTGTTCATTTTAGAAAATCATTTCATAGAGTCAATGTAGAAAACTAATGATTCAAACTTTGATGCATTTGCCCTATCATAGATGGGTGCAAACTTAGTGCAAATGCATCAGAGTTTGAGAATCATGCAAGTTTAACTAGGTGGACTTTGGTATTTTCAAAAAGTTTGGAAGCTTGCCATTTCAATAATTATATGCACCAGATGTCAAAATCTATACAATTGTTGGTGCATGTGCACTATATATAACGATACCCTAAATTTTTTATTTTCATAAATAATTTTGTAGATCGAGTTTGCAATCCATAAAAATAATTTTAGATTTTATCACTTTGATCTTTGTATGCATATGCTTTGCTCCAATACATAAAATTTATTAAGTTCCGCTATAATCATGCTCGAGTGAAAACCTTCTTTCTCACACCTGAATTTTTTGCTTTCATTTCCATTCCCTTTATTATTCCGAAATAGCATCCATAAAAAGCAACCAAGATGTGAATGAAATTCTTCTCTCCTATACCCCAATTTTAGTTACTATCAATTTATAGTAGATTTGCATTATATTAAAGTTATGGTGATTATTTTGGTGTAATTCCTAGGTGGAATTGGTATATTAAAGATCTATTCTAGAATTAGTGTAATTTCCAGGTATAGTTAGTATCAATTTTAGATTTGGTTGACAATACGGTCTAGTTGAACTAAGCCTAATTAATTTTAGGAACTCCGAGTGATATTTAGGAAAGAACTCCGAGTGATCCAAGCTTAGATATATTTAGGAACTTGGTGTGGAGTGGGAGGGTGGGACGACAGAATTCGTGTGAATCTAAACTTTATTTCACTTGATTTTTGTTTTATGGTTTATTTGAGTGATTTGGCCTCTTTCGGACTCTGTTGTTGTTGTACATTTGTGAAATTTGTTCTCTCAAATTGCTTGAGTGATTAGAGGGGCGGATCACACAAGTTCTAAACATTCTTATTTTTGCTATGGAATTCTGTTTACTTACCCTTTGATTTCACCTTTTTTTTAGAAAACTCTGATGATTTCACTTATTTTGGGAAGCCTAGCTTCTGTATTGGACCTCACTTTCCACTCGCAGCTCTTGGACCTGCGCGCCCCCATCCAAGCGCAGTGTCGTCAGCACTGACTGAAGCCCCGAGGCGCCGGGCCGATGCCCACCACGTGTCGGCCTTGACGGTCGCCATCGCTTGGCGCCGCAGCCGCACGGCCGCCCCGCTCGTCGCTCGCTGCTATATATGGCGTGCGTGCAGCACGGCGCATTGTTTCATGCCTATCGCTCGCGAAAGGGGTCGAATCGGCGGCTGATTTGACTTCGCTCGCTATTCGAGCTGTGAAGCGATCCGAGCAGTCACGGTTTCGGAAGTGGCGGGTCGGCCGGAGCCGGAGGAGAAACGTAACCAGCCGAGGAGATATGAGCGGCGGAGGCCGAGCGCCGGCGGCGCAGTCGCAGGATCTGCAGCTGCCGCCGGGGTTCCGGTTCCACCCGACCGACGAGGAGCTGGTGATGCACTACCTCTGCCGGCGCTGCGCCGGGCTGCCCATCTCCGTGCCCATCATCGCCGAGATCGATCTCTACAAGTACGACCCCTGGCAGCTCCCAAGTACGTGCCGTCCGCCGCCGCTCCGTGCATACGCAATACAGTTCGTTCGAAGTTTCTTAGCTCGCCTGTACCTGAAACCCTGAATCCTGATTGGTATTGCTGTCTTTGGTTTTGTGCAGGGATGGCGCTGTACGGCGAGAAGGAGTGGTACTTCTTCTCCCCGCGGGACCGCAAGTACCCGAACGGGTCGCGGCCGAACCGCGCCGCCGGCGCCGGGTACTGGAAGGCCACGGGTGCAGACAAGCCGGTGGGCACGCCGAGGCCGGTGGCCATCAAGAAGGCGCTCGTCTTCTACGCCGGCAAGGCGCCCAAGGGCGACAAGACCAACTGGATCATGCATGAGTACCGCCTCGCCGACGTCGACCGCACCGCCCGCAACAAGAACAACAGCCTCAGGGTACGTTCAGAGTTTTGCTAATATCTCTTGTCCCGTCACTAGACACAGCCGTATCAAAAAAGTTCAGATAAGAACGTAATCATCGACACGTATGGATCACAAAGAATAATTAGCAATCGAATTATTACTACTAGCTAGGCGCGAAAAGAGATGGCGATCGAGCCCCATTTCTGCAAGTGTGAACACCCTGGAGATGCTGCGCCGTGCGTCATCTCCTTCAGCCGCCAATTATCTCTTGCGCTTTGGCGAGCTACGACAGCGATCGGATACGATCGAAAACGACGCATCAATAATGCCTATGGATTTCATTTCATCGTTAAGAAAATCGTATAATTTGTTCTTCCTTTCTGTTGGATAGATAGATTGGGCGGTATGGGCGTGATTAAGAAATTATTTTTAATTTCCTTCCGTCTTTTTCCCTGTTGCAGTTGGATGATTGGGTGCTGTGCCGAATCTACAACAAGAAAGGCGTGCCGGAGAAGCCGACCGGAGCCGCCGGCGGGGCCGAGGCGAGCAGCCAAGGCGCGCAGCTGGGGTCCATGGGCTCGCCGCCGGAGCAGAAGCGATCCGTGCTGCCGCCTCCCGCGGCCGCGGCCGCGGCCGGGACGGGGTTATACGCGCCGCCGCCGTTCTCGGAGCTGGCGGCGTACTGCGAGGTCCGGCCGTCGGACTCGATGCCCCGGGCGCACGGCGCGGACTCGAGCTGCTCGGGCCAGGGCCACGCGCTGGCCGCCACGTCGTCGTCATGCGGCGGCGGCGAGCGGCCTGAGGTGCAGAGCCAGCCCAAGATCGCCGAGTGGGAGCGCACGTTCGCCGCTGCCGGCGCCAGTGCCGGCCCGGGAATCAACCCGGCCGGCTCGATGCTGGGGCTTGGCGGGCATCAGCACGGCCCGGCGGCGGTCGGGGTGGGGGTGGGGATGCCCGCTGGCGACCCGCTGCTCCAGGACATCCTCACGTACTGGGGCAGGCCGTACTGAGGAAGGACGGTGGCTAGCCGCAATTGTCGTCATCGGGATGACTGGGCCGAGCGCCGGCGGCGATGAGGCCGTGTCGAGCCCTGATCGTGGAGCAGGACTACAAGACCATTCCTTATTGCTGCTACTGCTACGAGAGCTGAATTAAGCTGTGTATATGCGATTGATTTGGACATTTGGAGCTGGGATTTTTGTGCACTTAAGTATAGTACTAGTATATACTGGAGTATATGTTTTGCTTATATATATGGAGTAATAATAATATTTATATCAATATATTGGTCTGTCCCGAGATATCGCATTGCATTTGGTATGGTATGCATGCAGGGTATTGGTATGGACACAAATGCATGTCTGCATTCAGATCGATCGATAAAATTATCTCAGCGTGATGTTTTGGATTTGTGTGAAGCTACACTGTGTGGGGTTTTATATACATACTACCTTATTTCTAAAACGTAGAAGTTTCAACGGCCAGGCTAGCGTCCGAACGTCCGGACGAGGGCATGCCTGCGTCTCCTTTGAGTGAGGGCCTACGCCACTCCGTTTGGTGCGCCTGCGCGCGCTCACACGAGGCCACATCTTGATCTGCGCTTGCACTGTTTCCCGCGCTTGCACTGTTTCCCGCGCTTGCTGCTCACGTCCCTCCACTCCTATGCACATGCAAGCGGGCCCAGCAGCTGAAGCAGGTGGATGCAGGAGATGCGTCCCACCACAACATGTGCAACGTCAGATCTATTTTTGCAAAATCTAAATGAAACACTTGCAACGTACGTTTAAAATAGTTGAAACACTTACAACATATGTCTGAAACACCAGGAAACACATGTGTAGCCATTGCAAAACAACACATATGCAACATGTAGATAAAACACTTGCAACATGTGTGAAACATATGCAACATCTGGATGAAACATTTGCAACATATATGTGAAACATATGCAACAGATAAAACACATTTGCAACATACGTCCGAAAACACAGATGAAACATTGGAAATGAACCTTTGCAAAATACGTGTCCAGCCATTGCAATATCTGCAACATCCTAATTTACTTTTGCAATATCCATATGAAACAATTACAACATACCTATGAAACATCTGAAACAAATATAGGCTTGCAACATGCTTTTTCGCCCTTCTCCCATGCGACGCAGAGCAGAGCAGAGAACGGTCATGTTCAGCCAGCCGGCGGCAGAGGCGGATGGTGCAACCTAGCTGTGGCCAGCTGCGCTTATGCCTGGCCTAGGCTCGACTAGCGATGGCCTTGCTAGAGTTGCAGACAGTGAAGATGGGAGTGCCGTGAGAGTGTGTGTGACCTCATCGGGCACGAGCGTGAGAGACAGGGAGGCGCCCTTGGGGACTGGCATGCACGCAGCCGCGGCGACGAGTTCGGGGCGTGGGATGTTCAGGTAGGAAGCAAAATGGGAGAGGTGTTGGGGGAAGGACGTGGTGGCAGCGAGCGGGTTTGGAGGCGGCGACGCAACAGAGGGAAAGGGGGTCAGATTAGACATGGGCGCAACCGCGAGGGGGAGGGAAGAGCCGTGTGGAGATGGAGGTGGGACGGCGGCATCGTATGGGTTGCAGCGGTGAGAGGCACTTCGGTGGTGGCATGGCATGCGTGGCAAGTTTTTTTAGGGAGCGCGTCCGATCGAAGGGACATCCTCGTCCTATCACTATCGAACAATTTAAGGGGTGTTTAGATATAAAAAAATTTAAAATTTTGCTACTGTAGCACTTTCGTTTGTATTTGGTAATTAGTGTCCAACCATAGACTAATTAGAGTTAAAAGATTCGTCTCGTAATTTACAACTAAACTATGTAATTAGTTATTTCTTTTACCTACATTAAGTGCTTCATACATGTGTCTAAAGATTGATGTGATGGAGAGTGTGTAAAAATTTAGAATTTAGAGGTGAAGTAAACAAGGCTTTAATTTCGTAAAAACATAAGAGTAAAAAAAAAATCTCGGTCTAAAAAGTGTTCTGGATCGTACTCGACTGCCGACACCAGTTGCCACCGGGCATATCTGAACACGACATACATGATCAATGCCATTTTTCCCCACACTGGTTGCTCGAGTATACAATGTGTTTTTTTCAGGACGCTCGTGTAGCGCGATGGGATATCGTGATGTGGCCGTTGTCTCGATCCATGGATTGGTTCGTTGCTGCCGTGCGTGCCATGTGCTGCACACGTAGCGAACAGTGAAATGAATGAATGTCCCTCCTGCTAGCTATCTTTTTCACACTACACCATCATGTGTGAATGTCGTTTACAAGGTGCATCTATAATATTCATATTCACAAATTCACAATCACGAAATTCACGTTCTCTTTTACTACTACCTTAGTTCGATCTGTAGTGGAGTACCGTGAGACGTAAGTGCAGAATTGCTGTCCATACACGCGTCGTCTCGTCGCTCTAAGTTCCAACCCTCACGGAGTCGCGGTCCGTCGCGGATAAAAGCACCGCCGTTTGGACTCGGTTCCAGCGGATCACGCTCACCGCTCACCGCTCACCGGCTCACGCGCGCGATATCGAGAATTCGAGATCACGCAGCCGAGGAGGATCGGAGCCATGCCTGAACCGCAAACTCTTCTCTCCTCGAGGAAATTCCACTCAAAGTCTTAAAGATTTACCAACAACCCGTGGCTCCTCGACGTCGTGCACATCCACTCTTCATCATAAGCGCGTTCAACGGCCTATCCCTCCGTACGTGGCAGAACCGTGGCACCTCGGACATGTTGGATCGGCACGCAACCCTGCAGGAGCGGTCGAGTGCGCGCGCGCGTGTACGTGTCCGTGTCCGAGCCACACGAAGCGACGCAAACAACACATCTTCAAAGCTCGGTCAGTTGGCACGTGGGCATCATCGATACGGACGGAGCATCGCCGCTAAAGCGCACGAGACGCGGTTGTGCGTGTGGCCGGCGCGACTTTTATCTGCACGAGTCGCCGTCGCGGTGCGCCGTGGCGTACGCCCGCGGCCTCCCGCTTGGGGCGGGGCACGGGCGGGCGGGCATGCGCGCCGTACGCGGCTGCCACGCTACGACACCACGTCGCGTTCGCTCGCACAGTCGCGCGCCACGGGCGCATGGGCGTGCCAGTGCCATGCGTCCATGCCCATGCGCGAAGCAAATGCGTCAGCCGGCCGCCTCCGAATGGCGGCGCCGGAGCTTGGAAATGTGTACGAAGTAACGAAGCGCATTTTTTTTTTTTTGAGAGGAAGGTGGTCTGTGAAGCAAATGGGCCTTGCTTTCGGTTGGGTTTACGTCTCGTAGGGCTTTGCGTTGCATGGGCCTGTCGCCGGTAAGGTGGCTGGACTTCGTCCAGGCTGGGCCTGCGTACCGCTGGGTTGGTCTGTGGGCTGGGAGGAACGAGGAAGGACATGTTTCCTTCTTACTTGCTACTAGTAGCCCAATCCAAGCAGAGATTTGTCCCTGGTTAAGAGACTGTGCCTAAAATGGGGGGAAATTAACGATTGTTCTGCGACCAAAACAGTCATCTAAGTTGATTAAAAAAACAGTCATCGAAGGACAACAAGACATATGAATTGTGAGGCACTCTTTTGACTGTCCTTTTATCGAAAAAACAGCCGTCGAAGGTGGAACTAACAATGTTGAGTAAACCTAATATTAGCAATCCAAGAAAGAAGGTCATTCCAAACTGTTAATTTAGGTCCTATCAAACGACGTCTATTTGAAATGTTTAGAGGAGATCTACTAAAGAGCTCAGTTGTGATATGTTGCTTGTATGCGACCATGATGTATAAGCAAGGATAGTGTTTCCTCAAAGGGAGAGTGTCCTAACTACTTGTCCTCAGAATCTTACTTAGGCCCTGTTCAGTTAGCCCGGAATGGCCCCGTTTTGGGTGGAACGGTTCAAAACTCGGAGTATTTTGGCCAGGATCGAAAGCTGGTCTGGCCACTGCCGAACAAACCCTTAGGGACCTACCATTGATCGTGAAGGATGCGAAAATGGAAAAAAGTATTGTTTCACCTTCATAAGACTGCTCTTTTAGAAATATGAATCCGTATTACTTTTCCAAAGAGCCTAAGATAGAGTGTTAGAGTTTGAATACTTCTTCCAAATTAATTACTTGGTAGTAACTTGAAAAGCCATTTACCAAAAAGCACAGCCGATGCATCAAATAGATGAACAATACGCATGTGTGCTAGCTTCGAATTGTTGGGCTAAAATAATATTATGCATGCAGTGCTTATATTACACAGAGACGATGCTGCCACCACTCGTCTAGTAGCACTTGGGTAGCCAAAACCAAGGCAGCTAAACTGTCTCGTGGGCCGTGTCTGGGCTGTGGGACGCCGACGTCGCCGCGACGCAGGTGGGGGCGGCGCCGACGAGCCAGCGCGCGAAGGCGTCGAGCGTGCCGGCGTCGGCGCGGTAGTGGCGCTGCGTGAAGCGCTCCAGGTCTGCCCAGGTGAAGTCCGGGTACCGCCGCGGCTGCTCCTGCTCGCGCGCGGCAACGGCAAGGAGGCGCGGCGGCGGGCGCACCACGCGGTCCTCGCGCGGGCAGAGGAAGAAGACCATCGACCGGCGCTCCCGCTCCCGGTGCACCACCGCGCGGTGGAGGCAGCTCCGGTACCGCCCGTTCGACAGCGCCTGCACGCAAGACGGCAAGAGATCAAAATTCCCTAAGAATCGCAACCGGTTTTTTATCGCGTACTCCCTCCATTCAGAGAAAAAGTGTCGTTTTAGGTTTTTCAGACATCGTGTTTGACCGTTCGTCTTATTAAAAAAATTTATGCAAATTATAAAATAAATAAATTATTATTGAAGTATCTTTAATGATAAAATAAATCATAACAAAATAAATAATATTTATTAAAATTTTTTGAATAAGACGAACGGTCAAACACGATGTCTGAAAAATCTAAAACGATACTTTTTCTGGGACGGAGGGAGTATGCCTTTACAATCGGTGCTGGTGACCGTAGGATAGAGAATCGGCCGCGGATATGCATGGAGTGATGGAATGGCTCCAACTTGTGACAAAAAAAAAATGCCAGAACACAACGCGACGAAAGGAAAATAGCTGGGAGCCCAGGAGAGCGACGTGCAGACTGGACGCACGCGGCACGCACTGGCGCACTGCGCTGCAAGTAGGGCGGACTGTCGATATGCTGCTGCTTCGTCCTGGTCACAGTACCAGACAGGCAGTAGGACAAGCAGAGCCACCACCAGCGCCGAAACTAGCTTGCGTGGCTACTGCCGGCCACCACCGCTTGCGTCCAGCGTGCTTGTCCGGCTACGATCGAGCTACTACCGTCCAAATGGACAAGACGACTAAGGCCGTGTTTAGTTTCCCAAATTTACCCCAAATTCTACTATCCCCTTGTTTAGATTCCAAAATTCACCCCTAAATTCCACTATGCAAAAAGAAGATTCCCCATCACATCAAAATGTCGGCATATATATGGAGTACTAAATGTAGATGAAATCAAAAACTAATTGCACAGTTTTGTTGTACTTTGCGAGACGAACATTTTGAGCCTAATTAATTAAAATTTGGACAATTATTACCACTAAAAAACAAAAAGTGCTACAGTGTCGGGGGTGGCACTGTGCAGAGTCGGCCACCCCCGACTCAGGAAACTAAACGAGGCCTATGTAAAAAAAAGATTCCTCGTCACATTAAAATACCAGTACATATGTGGGGTACTAAATGTAGATGAAATTAAAAACTAATTACACAGTTTTGTTATACTTTGCGAGACGAACATTTTGAGCCTAATTAATCAATGTTTGAACAATTTTTACCAAATAAAAACAAATCGCTACAGTGTTGCACAGTGTTTCGGGTGTCCCCGATTTGGGAATCTAAACACGGCCTAACAGCAGCACCCGGGTGTTTTGGGCGTAGGTTCGCACTAAACTTTCGGCAGCCGTGATGATGCCGCTTGAAGTGCAGTGTATACAAGGGCCTTGTTTAGATACCCAAATTCACCTTAAATTTCATTATGCAAAAAAAGATTCCCTATTACATCAAAATATCGGCATATGCATAGAGTATTAAATGTAGATGAAATCAAAAACTAATTGCACAGTTTTGTTGTACTTTGCGAGACGAATATTTTGAACCTAATTAATCAATATTTAGACAATTATTAGCAAACAAAAACAAAAGTGCTACAGTGCTACAGTATTACACTATGCAAAAATCGGGAGTTCCCGATTCAGGTAACTGAACAAGGCCAAGGAAAGATGATGTTTCATGTGAAATGAGACCGCTGACTTGGATGTACTATAAACTCTTGCTTCTAATTCTGTTTACAAGGCATTTCAAAGAGACGAGTAACACCACCACCTAGGTGTTTTGGGCGTAGGTTCGCACTAAACTTTCGGCGGCCGTGATGCCACTTGAAGTGCAATCTATACACGGGTAGGTGATCTAATACTATATCTAGAGGTTTCATGTAAAATGAGACCGCTGACTTGGATGTACTATAAACTCTTGCTTCCAATTTCGTTTACAAGGCATTTCAAGTCTGTCAAAATCAAACTTTAGAATCTCTGACTAATATTTTTTAATTATCGTAATATAAACTTGATAACATTAGATTTATTACCAAATGTACTATCTAATAACCATAAAAGATAGTACCACCGTGTGTCTTGTTCCTAGTTGGTTCAGAGAGACAGGTACATGTGCTATTCGACTAATGATCAAAGAGTTGTTTCCAATATATAGGCACATATAATACTTTCTTCATTCCAAATTAAAGACATTTTGACTTATTTAGATACATAGTTTTTGCTAGGTATATATATAGTAAAAACAATATATCTAGAAAAGTCAGAACGTCTTATAATTTGGGAGTAGGATCTATTTGTATTAGATTTTTTTGGATTCTAGACATATATAGGTTGTAGCCTTGTAGGTGACCATTATCTTTAAATAGTACGGTGGAAGTGGATAGTTGGATTCTCATAATTGGATGGTTGGATTATAAAAAAAAACCCCTCTAGAATCTAGCTACTAATTTAAATTTTATTCTCGTGCTTGGAAGATCCATATATGGCCTCAGTATGGCTAGATTTTAACCAAATTAACACAATCAAAGATCGGCTTATTTTCTCCTAATTTAATGAACTGCACAACATCTACTTTCTCCAGCTTCCTACCCTTTGTTTTTTTAAACACTTGGAATGGTTGTCTCAAGCGAGTGATAAGAGTAGTAGAGTAGAAGAAGTTGGATAAAACTTCCCGTGTGCGCCTTATCAAACTACACCATGTTCGTTTCGCTGGTTTATTGTGGCTGAAAATACTGTTCGCTGGTTTGTTATGAGAGAAAAACACTGCTGGATGGCTGTTGATTCTGCTGATCCAGCGAAACGAACAGGTGCCAGTAGCTAGCAGTACCCTGCAGCTTGCTAGAAAGTGAGCCAGTAGAACTGAACGCCGACAGCGCCACAACGTGAAACACATGGAGACATTGCCACGGCTCATACACATGCGTGCATCGGTTTCGCAAAATGATGCCAGCAGTGAGGCAAATACGACACCTGGAGCGAGATCGACCTGCAGTGTGCCGACACGTTCGCGATCGACGTCCTACCGCATGCTTGTTTCGCGCGTATAGTACACCTTAAAATAAAAAACCTGACGTACCATGAATGTGTCGCCGATGCTGACGACGAGCGCGCCGGTCCTCGGCCGCACGGTCCGCCACTCGCCGTCGACGAGCACCTGGAGCCCGTCTACGGCGCCGTCCTGCAGCAGGACGGTGAGCGCCGACGGGTCGCAGTGAGGCCCCGTCCCCAGCGTCCGCTCCGGCTCCGGGCACGGTGGGTAGTAGTTGCACCTCATGATGGAGCTGCCGTCGGCGAAGAAGTCCCTGTAGTAGCTCCGGCCCACGCCCAGGCTCACCCCTATCACCTCCATTACCGCCAGCGACACCTCCTTCATCGCGTTGCAGTAGTCCTGATACACCACCCTGCAGCATGAAGTGGTATATAACTATATATACAAGTGACCGAAGATGTACAAAGCATGCAGGTTTATAGAAGATTGTAAAGTCGCATGGAGGAGTAGGTGTTTACCCTAAGGGTTTGAAGTCGCTTCCTAGCGTGGAGGTGAAGTAGTCCACGACAACATGGCTGCCGGATGTCCGGCTGTCACGGTGGCCGAAGGAGAGCGTCTCCTTCCAGGGCAGATTGGCCGTGAAGCGGTCTGCGTGCGCGGTGGTGTAGCCGGTCACGTTCCCCGGAGCGCGGCTGGCGCGCTGCTTCGTGGCGAGCGGCAGGCGGAAGAAGTCGGCGGCGCCATCGAGCGCGGCACGGGCAAGCGTGGGGTCCAGGCCGTGCCCGGTCACCTGGAAGAGCCCGTGGCTCGAGCACGCCCCGGAGACCTGCTCAGCGGCGCGGCGAATCCCGGCGCAGTCACCGCGCATGGCGGCGCCGACGTCGACCACCGGCGCGTCTAGCTCCCTCTCCGCTGAGGCCAGAGTTTCGTCGTGGGACCAGACGAACGGGTCCGGGATCTTTAGCTGGCCCCAGAGGTTGATGACAGCAGCGCCGTTGTCCTTGTCGTCGCCAGGAGAGACGGGGAGGAGTACGCGACGATCAACTTCCTTGCCCAGGCGGTCACTGCCGTGATGTGGGTTCTCTGGCATTTTGTTCAGGAGGTACGGGGTAGTGTTCGTGGCTGTGGTTCAGGAATTGTTTTGCAAGTGTGAGTGTGAGAAAGCCTCCTGATCCTGAACATGTATATGTAACGGGTTGGAAAAGCTTGAGGCTCCTGAGCAAGTGTGTCCTCATCGTATCGAAGCGCGGATCGGAGGGAGACATCCTTGGATGACGATTTGGGCTGTTTGGTTAGATGGGGCTACCGAGTAGTTCCCCTATTTAAGTTCCAATTAGTCTCTAATTTGCCGGGACTGCTAGAGGGACTAAAATGGATTTGAGATGTAGTTTTTTAAGGGGTGACTATTTGGGACTACTGGCCCAACTTGACACCCCATGCCCTTCACCGGTCCCCACCCCTCTGGCTCCCCCCATGCCTCCTTCCGCGACCACTTCACCGGTACGCGCTGGATCGACGGCGGGGAGTGCTTCACCGAGCGCCTCATCGCACTCGCCTGTGTCACCGCGGACCCCGCGTGTGAGTAGGTGCGACCGCGCCGCCGGTCCCACGCCACAGGGTCCGATTGGAGCACGGCCGCCGCTGCCATGGCCACTCGGGCCATGTCCCATGTGGGGCCGGCCGCGGGCCCATGCTCGGTGCCACGCCGCCGCGGCTAGTGACAGGTGCCCCTCTGCGGACCGTCCCCGGCCCCCTCCTTGCAAACAGCAGCAGTTGTCTCCATGGCCTCTGTCCAGAGGAAGAAGAAGGGTATTTTAGTCTTTGTGCAGGAGCTTTAATACCCTTTAGTCCCCTCTAATCCCTGGAACCAAACAAGGTAGGAGACTAAATTTTAGTCCCTCTTTTAGTCTCTACTCCCTGGACTAAAGAACCAAACAGCGCCTTGGACCCGTTTGGTCGGGTGAGTGCAATTCTTGCAAAACATGCATCTCAACGATCTAAGTAGCGTTAGGGAGGCAACATAAGCGAGCAGTGTCGGAGGGCAAAAAAACAAAAAAAAAAAAGCTCCTTTCATCAATCATTCCCCATGGAGATCAGAGAGGATTAAGGGAAAATTTTGTTCATTTTTCTCTTGATGTCCTCCAATTCTCATGGGGAATAGGTGTATTCAAACTAGCACTTAAGATATGGTGAAGTTGACGCTGACGGTCACTGCATCCCAAAATCTAACCGTCAACATGTACATAAAAACAATAAAGACATGATTATCACCATAGCAATGGCGGACGCATGAAACTTTTTTAGGTGGGACAAATTTAACTATAACGGTTAAATCCAAGAGCACCCACCCATATAAGAAAAAAAAGAAAAGGAATTTCGTCCCTCCTCTCTTTCGGCCTGTAGGCCAGTCCAAGCTGCCTCCTGTTCCCACTCCCGCAGGCCCAGTGCGCCATCCGGCTCCACGGCCCAGGGGCTGAGGCCGCGCACAGACGCAGGCTCCCTTTCCTTGTCTGGCTGACAGCCGGCCCCGCGCTTTCTCACTGACGAGGCGGTCCCACTGGTCAGTCGATGTCGTCTTCTACCTCGTGACCGAGCTGGACTTTGCTGGAGGGGAAATCCCACCACCCAAATGACTTCATTTTTTTAGTACAAGCAAATATGCTCGTGAGTTGCAACGGGGAAACAATTATTGTGTTATCGATGGCACAAGTGCAGCTGCATAGTGAAGCCTTGTGTGAGCATAGTGGCCATGGTAGCACGAGCACCTAGTGTCGTCAGGCTCTGCCAAGCAACCTAGGACAGCGGTGTGCCAACCACCGAGAAGACATAGGCTAGCACTGTGCAACAATGCGATTGGGGGCACGACACCCTTGTGCGTGTAGATCTAGGCGGTCACGGTTGATCGAGTGTGCAACTCTTATGGTGCCCTTAACGATCGAGAAGAGCGGTGTGCATAGGAGATCTAATTGTTCCATCAGTGTACGAGATGACGCAACAGTTTGTGGAGGTCAACATGATAAGGAGTAGTTGGATCATGTGATGGTCAATCGATTGCTCCACTATCGGTCTTTCCAACAGTTGGTCCTTATATTTTCAGTATGCTTGATGTATATTTTGCCTTGACTCATCGTTATCGTTCTCTTGCATCCTCGATCTTAAGGGCTACCATTCTTATAGGGTCATAGGTATATGACAATCCATTGCGCACGTGCTAATGAGACTCTAGACGTGGAACAGTTTAGGACCCGGGAGAGGGAGCCGAACGAAGTTACCTCTGCGTGCGACACAAAGACAAAACCAATGATAAAAACATTGATTACGAAGCAGATACACGAATGTAACTCGAGCAAAAGATTTAATAAAAGCAACAAATTAGTGGCGAAGATAACTGTTCAAAACAAAGATACTCATTAGAAAAGAAGTACAGCCAGGTGTTTGATGGATTTTTTGTCAGATTAAAATCCATGTGTACACATGTATTAATGTGTACCATCGAGCACATAATAAAAGAGGAAAAATACACATAGAAATACATGTGGAGATATATGTGTTTTTCCGTGTACACATGTAGGAGAAAGAGGCTAATAACAATTGGGTGAGCGTCTACGTGCTACATGCCCATATATGCACGCAGGATGCTCGCAACATGCAAATAGGAGAAGCTAAGAGATGTAGTCCTAATGCGTGTGTGCGCCCGTATACGTCCGGAACTAGCTGTAGAGTTTGTACAGTCTGTGTCATGTATTTCCATATGCCAGTTGAGTCTGCGAGACACCGGCGCAGCGGGTCTAGAACCTTCTAGAACCTTGACCAGATGAACGTGCGGCACGGCACGGCTCGCCGAGTAGTCCAAAACATTCTAGAAGGCCTGGCCTTTGGTGTATAATACGACAAGCAGATACGTATGTTGACCACCGGGCAGCGTATGTTTATTGGTCGCAAGCCACAGAATCAAGTACAAGTATGTATTTTCGATGGTTCATGTTATGCAATGGAATCCCATATAGCATGGTCCACATGTCATGGTCCTAGATGGAGCAATCGCGTACATATACTTGCGGCCAGGAATTATCTCGGCTAATTAACGAGTCATATCCGGTCTTTTGAGTCCAAGAAAAATAATGGTGCAGGTCAACGTAGAGGTCTTACTCAATGAAAAAAATCGCGGGCTATAAAATTTAGCGGGAGCTTGACCAAAACGCTATAGCGGCGCTATTTTGACGCTATTTGGCGCTATAGCGCGCTATAGCGCGCTAATGAGCATTGCGACAGCTGCTTCTGGACGCTATAGCGGCGCTATTTTGACGCTATAGCGCGCTATTTTTTTCAGTGGTCTTACTTGACTCATGTTCGTAAAATAGATGTATTTGAGATTGAATCTTGGTTTAGAAAGAGTCTTACATCTTACATGCAATCTTAGTTTAGGAGGAGTCTTACATCTTACGTGTAGGTGGAAAAAAAATCTTGACTTAAATTTTACCTCTTTATTATTAGGTATAGACTGAGAAAGTATATATAATTTCGAAGAGCGAACGTTTCTTCTCTTCTGCTTTTTTCACTCCTTATAAACTATCCTTCGTATCTCATAGGTGATCCGGATTTATGATTCGTGCTTATTCGAATTAAAACAGCATTGGTGGCGTCAGATTTTAAAATGTATTGCATGCAATCCTACATGTATGTTTGCTAGTAGAAGAAAAAGAAAAACGATAAAAAAACGTTGGCCCCAGTGATCAGCACAGGCGTGCAGCGCACATGCGAACGTAATCAACACAGCCAGCTAGCCGTTTCCATTTCCGGCCCTGCAATCCTGCACCGGCGCGAAAGCCCTCTCCACGGCCTCACCTCCACTCCGTCGATGGCCGCCTCTCCTTTACTCCTCAGTGCTCACGCGGTCCGCATAAAGATCCACACCACTTGAGCAGCTAGCTCAAGGAAAGGAGGAGAAGGTTGGAAGTGGAAGGGAGCGGATGCTTGGTAGGTTCTTGCTTGAGCTGAGCTCTTGCTGCCCGTGGATCTCTTTGGGACTGGTGAACGGAGGATGGGGCGCGGCAAGATCGAGATCAAGAGGATCGAGAACTCCACCAACCGGCAAGTGACCTTCTCCAAGCGCCGGGCCGGACTGGTCAAGAAGGCCCGGGAGATCGGCGTGCTCTGCGACGCCGAGGTCGGCGTCGTCATCTTCTCCAGCGGCGGCAAGCTCCACGACTACTGCTCACCCAGGACCTCGTATGTCCGTTGCTCTCTTTTTTGTCTGTGCTTGTTTATTGTCGTTCTTCTTTTCTTCCGTGTGCAAGGGAACCTGATCGCAAGGAGTCAAATTTGGTTTGGTGGTAGGCTGTCCAGGATCTTGGAGAAGTACCAGACTAACTCCGGGAAGATACTGTGGGATGAGAAGCACAAGGTGCCTGCCCTTCAGTTTCCGTTTTCTTTGACAATTTGTTTCAGTGGCACGAGTAGATTAATGATTCAAAAAATTAATGTTTGAAATGTTTCAGATCCTGAGTGCAGAGATCGACAGAGTCAAGAAGGAGAACGACAACATGCAGATTCAGCTCAGGCCAGTATTTCTGTTTCAGATTTGCTACCAATTTATAGCTGCGCGTGCACTTCACTAGTTCGCTCTTCGTGTGTGTTCATGTTGTGATTGTGCTAGCATGTCCGTAACTTGTGATGGTGCAGGCATCTGAAAGGTGAGGACCTGAATTCCCTGCAGCCCAGGGAGCTGATCGCCATCGAAGAGGGTCTCCAGAATGGCCAGACCAACATGCGCGACAAGCAGGCAATCCTTCTTCATCCAGTTGCTGCTTAGCTTCTTTGTTGCTTGCAGCACGCAAAGGCCGGCAGAATTCATTAGGCGAAAGTTTTGTTTCTGATTCTGACGTTGGTTTTATTCCGCTGTTGCTGCAGATGGATCACTGGAGGATGCGCAAGAGGAATGTACGAGCTCTAAACTTGAATCCTATCCTTTGTTCCTACTCTATACATCCTAGAGTAATTCTTTTTCTGTCTTTTTTTTTTCTTTTGAAAGAAGTCGATGAGTATTTTCTCCTGATTCAGTTTTTTTTGGCAGCTTTTTGATCGCTAATAGCCATTTGTGATTGATTGCAGGGGAAGATGCTGGAGGACGAGCACAGGATGCTGTCTTTTAGGATGGTATAATTCTCCCCTTCTGAATAGCAGTTGAAAGTTGAAACTTTGCTTCATCTTTCCTAAGTTTCCTCCTTATCATAACTTAAACAGTACGCAATATTCTGAACAAATTCAATGTTCTGAGCTAACCGAAGAAACCTGAACTACCATTCTGAGCAAATTTCCAAGGGCATGAAAATTCTTGTCTTGGAATTTCTAGCTGGAACACAGTTATGCTCACCGATTGGTATTCAAGCTGATTTGTCAGACTTACCAACCCAAGACCAAACTAACCAGACAAGTCGAAGACGAAAATTGGTTTCCTTAGTGAAGTTCCTGTATTATTACCAACCCAACACCTGATGGTCTGCATATTGATTAGTGAACCGCCTAAACCCGCTTCAGATGTTCAGGCTTTGGTGAAGGTTAACCTCATTCTGCAATTGCTGAACGCGCTGTTCAAGACAAAAAAAATCTGCAATTTCTGAAAGAAAACTAAAATCTGATGGCTTGCTGAATTTTTCCCTTCCTGTTCCCAGCACCAACAGGCTGTTGATCTGAGTGGCGGCATGAGGGAGCTGGAGATCGGATACCATCAGGTCCAGCACGACAAGGATTTCACTTCCCAGATGCCGTTCACCTTCCGGGTGCAACCCAACCACCCCAACCTGCAGGAAGACGAGTAGCTACAGATCTACAACCTGCTGGACAGTGTTCTGCATGCTTTGAACTGAAGCTCCTCACCTGCAGATTCGACTATCTTGCATTTCATCATCCTGCGTTTGATGGGTATCTTTCTTTTCATGATAGCCTGGATGAACGATGTTGTCTGTCAGTTATTACTACTATGTGGTCGTGTCTTGTGCGTCTCTTTTGACTTCGCTGGACAAATTTCTGTCCAAGTCGTGATGATGACAGCGTTAATTAAGACTGAAATGTGCAATTAACTTGTAGCCCATGCTTGCTTCATCTCTGTTCTGTTTGGTGATGATTGATGGAAAACAGAAGCAGCAGAAAATCGATGTGAATGTCGTTGATTTGCCAATTGAATATATTACAAAAGATGAATTTCAATCAATCAACAAACAGCAACACTTAGCTGTTATCTACACCCCTCTAATTCTTATCTAGTTTTTGCGATGAAACAGACGAATTTTGCCTGCTTCATCACCTCAGCATGTCCCCATTGTCGATGAACGGGGCCAACGGACCACTGAACGCCGGTGACATGCTGAAGATACTCCCAGCTTCGCTGAACAGGGGGCTGTGCCCATACGGTAGCGGCCGGTCCGGCAGCTCTGGCACGTCCATGTCTCCCTCCAGCATCCTCACTGCGTCGCCGATGGTCGGCCGGAGCGCCACCATCACGTGCGCGCACAGGATTCCAACCAGCACGAACCTTTCCATGACCCCGCTCCGCGGGCTCTCGGCGGTGGACAGCGCCTCGTCGAGCACCTCCCTCGCGTGCCCGGCCTTGACGAGCGTCCACGCCCAGTCAGTGATCAACACGGGCCCCGCTGGCGCCGTCATGTCCAGCACGCGCCGCCCGCTCATGATCTCGAGCAGCAGCACGCCGAAGCTGTATACGTCGCTCTTCTCCGTCAGCTGCCCATACAGCGCGTACTCCGGCGCCAGGTAGCCGTGCGTCCCGGCGACGCGCGTCGTGAGGTGCGACTGCCCCTCGCGGCTCCTCCGGGCGAGGCCGAAGTCCGCCACGCGCGCGCGCATCTCGCCGTCGAGCAGGATGTTGGTCGCCTTGATGTCCCTGTGGTAAATCGCCGGCTTGACGCCGTAATGCAGGTACTCGAGACCCCTCGCGACGTCCATGATGATGCTCCGCCGCTGGGCCCAAGTCAACGGGGGCCGCTTCGTAGCCGCTTCCCTGTCCCGGAAGATGAAGTCCTCGAGGGCGCCGTTGGGCATGAAGTCGTAGACGAGGAACCTCTGCTTCCCTTCCTCGACGTCCTCGTCGGCGATGCAGCAGCCGCGGAGCGGCACCAGATTCCGATGCCTGAGATGGCTGATGATCTCCACCTCATTGGTGAACTCCTCGTCCCCGCCCTCCATGTCCGGGTCGAGCATCTTCTTGACGGCGACCACGGACCCGTCCGCGAGCACGCCGCGGTACACGGCCCCGAACCCGCCGCGGCCGATGAGATTGCGCTCGGCGAAGCCACCCGTGGCCTTGGCGAGCTCGACAATGTCGAAGAGAATCGACCCTGTGTTGGGCCGCGGGTGCGACCGCCGCTCTCCGGACCCCTCCTCGCAAATCTTGTGGTTCTTCTTCTTGCTATTGGCATGCGTTTGCTTCCTCCAAAGAAAGAAGCCGAAGAGCGATGCGAGGAGCACGAATGCGATTGGGATGGTGGTGGCGTAGACGGCCACGTTGCTGGACTTCGACGGCGTGTGGGGAGGGGACGAGAGGCCAAGGCCAAGAGCGCAGGCGGCGGTGGGTGGGTAGGTGGGGCCGGCGGAGTTGGAGATGCCAGCGGCGTAGAGGACGGAGAGGTAGAAGCAGGAGCCCGACTTGCTGTCGTTGGCCGCGGCGGTGGTGAGATGCGCGGTGGCAGCGACGCCGGCGTTGTAACAGAGCGCGCAGGTCGCCGGCGAGGCGAGGTCGGGGCCGCAGGAGGAGTTGAGGGCCTGGACGGAGTCGTTCCCGACGGCGGCCGCGAACTCCGTCGCGGTGGAGACGCCGGCGCAGTAGGACGGGGTGATGACGAACTCGCTCGGGTCCGGGAAACATTCGGGCACCAGGGAGGAACCCGAGAGGCCCGCCGGCGCGGCGGAGACGAGGTCCGTGAAGCTCCCGAGGCAGGCCGCGGAGGCCGCCGCGGACGGGAGGCGGAAGTTGCCCGTGCCGCGGAGGCGCTCGGCGAGGCCGATGCCGAACAGGGAGAGCAGCGTCTGGCAGCAGGCGGTCACGTTGGGCGCGGCCCCCGCGCACGGCGTAGGGTCCCATGGGAACGTCCGCACGTAGCCCAGGTCGAGCGGGCACGAGTCCGCCGTCGCGTTCCCGCCGCCGTCCGCCGCAGCACCCGCCGGCGACCGGACCAGCAAGACGACGACGACGAAGAGCGGAAAAGGCCTGAGCATCGTCGGCGTCGGCATTCCCGGGATCGCTTGGTGCGCGGCCCGGCGGCTAGCGGAGGAGGTCTGCTTGACGTCGTGGCGGAGAGTGAGACAAGGAGTGGTAAAATGGAGCGGCCAAGCTATTGCGTGCACGAGTTGTCTATTCATCCTAAAATATTTGCGCGCGGTTTTTTGTGCGGTTCGTGAGTATGACGGGTAGGGTCGGGTTGGTGGTGCGTTGGATTGAAGGCGACGTTGTTGGGGGGGGGGGAAGCGTCAAGCCGGCTCGCCGGAAGGTCGAAGGAAATGAGTGGCGGTCTGGCGGAGCAGGTGGTCGACGACTTTTTTGTGTTGTGGCGGAGAACGGAGAGACCGCATCCGAGTCCGAGCTAGTGATAGTGATTCGGTTGACGTGGCGCAGAAGCGTGGCTACACGATGACATGGAAGGTTTATTTTGGTTGCGTTCGTTCCTACTTAAGCGTCTGCAATTGTGCTAAAGCTAAAACCGGTTTGGTTTCTATTTTGGAACTGGTTTGGTGAGAAATGGGCTAAGAAATATAATAGTTTTGTTTAGCTCGAGTTAGGATCTATAATGGATTGGTGTGGTTCGGATTGGTTTGCACTTCTTTTCTTTTGCATCACACCCAATGCTTGCATCCCTCAACTCGGATAGCTTCATTAGAGCATGTATAACAAGAGGCAGTATGCTGATGTAGAGACAGTGTCGAGCTGATGTAGAGACAGTGTCGACCCTGGAGAGTTGCATGGGGTGCGACGGCCGGGCCCAGGCGAGGGAGGGGCCCAAGCCTAGGTATACAGACCCGAACCCTATAATCCAGAGAGGAAGAGAGCTGGCCCAAGAAGAAGTTGGCCTTTCTGGCTTTGTGTCCCCACGTGACTATGCGAGCAGTAGCCGCCGAAGAATCGCATGGTCTCGCAGTCCAGTGGCAGAGCTTGAGACAAATTTAAGGGGGGGGGGTGAATTTGAAAAAAAAAACTAGTCAACAGTAATTGACGCAAGAAATGAACTGGCAATGCATATAATATCATTAATACATACATTCGTACTTATATTAATAATAGCGGAGCGTGAAGAGGAAACAAGAGGGGGCTAAAAAATATTTTAATGGCAATTATAGTAGATAGCAACAATATGATGTAGGCTCTTCTATCATTTTCTGTTTGTTATCTACAGCCAGACTTATCCCTCTCCATGCATAGCTTCACAAAAGTAGAATTTTATAGAGCAAAAAGAAAAAACAATACAATATACAATGGCAAAGCATGAAAGGAAGGGGGGCAGGTGTAACACCCCGGGTGTTATAGTGCTAATTAATCTGCCATGTCATCATAATGCATCGCAAAGCATCCTTATTAAGTTAACATTGTTATGCATCAACAAAAACAAGTTTACTTCATTAGGTTGAATGTGTTTCTCAGTGGTGTGCTCCGAAACCGAAAACCCTAATTTCGAATACCACCGCAAATACTTAGTCCATGCCCTGCGTAATTTGAAGTGCGCGACTGTGTTGCACACTAGTGTCAAGTGTAGGGTATGAGCTCAAGTACAACATCTAAAATGAAGCTCCAAATTTGAGTTTGAATTGGAGTCCCAAAACTTGTCGCGAGTTTTCCGATTCGAATTCGAATTCAAATCTGGGGAGAACTGTAAAACAATTTCAAAAGTAAACTGGTCAACCAAGAGTGACATTTGGTCAACTATGTCATGTTGGTCCAAATGATGCCCTTGGGTGAGGTTTTGATCACTAAGTAATCACAAATCAAAGTAGAAACAAATTCCAATTTGAAATCCCTCCAAAAACCCTAAATTTCAAAACCCTATTTTACCCCTTTTGAAATAATTCAAAATCTAAACAAAATTTGGGAAAAAGTTCAAAACCAAGTTTGTAGAACTTTTCAAGGGCTACAACTTTGGTGTTTTGAGTTTTCAAAGTTTTAGTGTAAAATGTGGAGTAATTTTGAAAATAAGCAAATTTCAGTTTTAAATCATTTTTGTCCCCAAACTAAGATTTTAAAATGGAGGCTGATTTTGAAAAAGTTTTGAACAGCAAAGTTGTAGATCTGGTCAAGATAAACAACTTTGATGTTTGAGATTTTGAAGCAAAGTTGTAGATCTGGTCAAGATAAACAACTTTGATGTTTGGAGATTTTGAAGTTTCAATATAAAAT
This sequence comes from Saccharum spontaneum, assembly GCA_022457205.1. Classification (NCBI taxonomy): domain Eukaryota; kingdom Viridiplantae; phylum Streptophyta; class Magnoliopsida; order Poales; family Poaceae; genus Saccharum; species Saccharum spontaneum. The sequence continues at coordinate 50,764,961 of CM039613.1, forward strand.
CAAAAGTAATTTCTAAATTACCAATCTGAAAAATGTGTCACTTTTTGAATTTAAACTCAAATTTCAAAATCCAAGCAGAATTTGAAAAAGTGTTCAATACCAAACTTGTAGAGCTTGAAATTCTGAAGATTTCATACATTGGAAGATTTTCAAGTTGTTATACAAATTTGGAAGTAATTTGAGAAAACAGTTGAATTTCAAAATTTGGGGGGGGACAGCTACAGTGCGCCGGCGTATCACCGACGACCACCGCGCGGTATGGGCGCCGGCGAAACGCCGGACGGCTTCGGCCGGCTTCCAGGCGTGTTCTCGATCGCCAGCTCGACGACTCGCGTCTTCTGGTGTGTTCTCGATCGCCAGCTCGACGACTCGCGTCTCTGGTGAAGTAACCGGGGTCGTTGCTATATATACCGTAGTTCGCCGTGACGTTCATCGTTTCCGCCACCGCCGCCGCCGCGCAGCTCCACCGCTCGCCGCTGCCGCCACCGGACCGCCTCCGGCCACGCCAGTCGCACCAACAGGCATCTTGTGAAACCAGCTGAGCTAGCCCAATTCCGCCTGGGATCGCCGGGGAGCCGTCGTCTTCCACCTCGGGTCGCCGCCGCTCCAGTCGAGCTCCGCCACCGTCGCCAGCCGCCTCCAGTGCCTCCCCGCTCCAACCGATCACTCCATCGTGATAGTCGCCGGTCACCGTCCCGTCGAGCGCCACCGTCGTCGGTGAGCAGTTGCCGGAGCTTGCGCTAGGGCGTTTAGTAGCAAAACGGGGTTCGCCAGGTCGTGTAGAAGATGCTGTGGTCGGCTCGGTTGGTCGTTTGGGTCACCGGTCGTCGGCGGCCCGGGAGCCACGCGAGGGGAAGCAAGCGACGCGCGCGGGATGAGGCGAGAGCGAGCGGGAGGTGAGGGATGACAGGTGGGGACGAGCTGTCAGCGAGAGATAGAAAGGGAGACGACGCGCGCGGGCGAGCTGGCTGGGCTGGGCCGCGGCTGGGCCGTCGCGTGCGGGGCGCGGGGCGCGGTAACGGGCCGCCGGGTTGGGCCGGACCGAGGAGAAGCAGCCCGAGTTCAGTTTTGATTTTCGTTTTTGTTTTTCTTTTTCAAATAAATGAATAGTGTTGATTATTTATTTATTTGTTTTAAAAATTGTGTAGAGTTCCAAAATTCATGAATAAAAATTGTGTAGAGTTCCAAAATTCATGAAAATTTTTGTATAAGCTTCTCAATGTATAAACTATCTAGGAAAAATGTTAAATAATGAATTTGAATACTTTATGCAGTAGAAATAATTGGTTCCAATAAAGATTAAATGCAACTTCCAGTAATTTTAATAATTAATTTATTTATCCAAAAATTATGAAATTAATTATGGCACTGTTATAAATCATTGTTAACCCATAGAAAAAGTTTGAGCTTGTTTAGATAAAGTTTGATTAATTCCTAATTATGCCCTAATTATTTAAATAGAAAATAAATGTTAATTTAAGAACTTTAAGTGTTGTGTGCCTTTTGATTGAGTGATGTCCTTAGATCACTACCCTTTTGTGATCTCTAGCACTTTAATTTCATGATTGAGCTCGTTAGTAACTTGTTAGGTTAAGAGCTGGTATCGCAGAAACTCATCGCTACTAGTTAGTAGGTTTTCTGTTTACGACTGTACCGTGAAGGGAAGTTGTAACCGAATCGTAAACGTGGCATGTTATCATCAAGCATCATGTTTATCATTGAGCATCATGTTAAAGCATGTTATGTATTCGTGTAGTCACCGCTTTCGAAGAAGCCGAAGTCGTCGAGCAGGCCTCCGGAGAAGAGCGATCGTCAGTGGGTTCCGGACCAGACGTTGGAGTCTCCGAGTCCGAGTCAGTCGTCGTGTCCGAGCAAGGCAAGCCCCGGTGCATTTAAACCCTACCTTGAATTTTATAAATGTTTTATTATTCATATTATGGTTTATTGCATTAAGTAATTAGGAGTTGCGTGATAACCTAATTGCTGCATTATCATCCTTGATTATTGCAATACTACCTTGATACCTGTTTTACAGAAAATGCGTAGTATGCTTCGCTATGCTTAGAAGTTAAGCTTTTAAATGAAATGTTTACATAGCCATGACGGCACTTTGAATGAATAATGAAATATCTGAAAGAACTTGTAAGATCGGGCGGGTGGTTTGGCCACTGCTAACGTGCATTGGGAGAGGAGTCCCAATGTATTGTTTCCGCCTTATCAGTTAAGGACCGTACGTTGTTGGCCCTCGTGTCATGGAGTTTTTATTAGTACTAGCCATGTGCCCATGTCGGGTAAGCCTTACTTTGGCTAGTCCATTATGAGAACGTCTAACCTCGCACTGGGAGTGGAGAGATGGCGAGAGTAACGTGTACCCTCGGGGCTAGAATGTGGCCGGGTTCGAGGAGTACTGTGCTCTCGGGTGGCGATGGACACGTTCTGGTTTTGGGTTATTCGGGTAAGAGTTGATATATGCTAGATTCGGTTCTACATATGTCGTGTGGTTAGGAATCCCCAGCTGGGTAAATGAAGCGGTTCGAATCGTCGTTACTCTACGAGAAAGGAGTCTTGGCCTGGCACCAACATCGTAGTTAAGAACTGGAATTGAAAGAAAGAGTAAGAAAGGTTTTGATGATAATTACTTTGATCTAGATTAGGATCACCTAGATTTGGTTAATGAACCATCAATGGTAAAAGTAAAATGTTGAAGATAAGGACTTACCTTAGTAAGCTTTTCTGCAAAAGAAAATCTTGATTCTGATTTACCCGTACCTTGATTCTCTAAAGCTAGCATGCCCTTGGAGTCTTTGTCTTAGTCGGGTAAGTCTTGTTGAGTACTTTCGTACTCAGGGTTTGTTGAACCCCTTGTTGCAGGTGCGGTTCATGAACAAGTCTGCTTCGAGCCTTGTTGCATGACCGTCGTGGTCGAAGAAAGCGACGACGAGTAGACTGTGTGGCCTTTGGGCAAGGCATCTCGGTTGGGTGTTGTAATAAAGTTACTACCGATACTTCTCTACTAATGGTTTGTAATAATGTACATAAGGTTTGAAGTTTGAAAACTGGTTTGTAAACCTATGTTATTGTAAGACTTCCGCTACTTTACTCTGTTGAATATTTTGAGTAAACTGTTGTAATATTGCAATACTCCTGTGATTGGATCCTGTTCGGAGGAAAGCAGGCCTTTTAAGTTATGGTGAACATAAGTACGACTGTCAGAGGTCATTATGACAATGACGTGTACTTGTGGGCCATCATAATTAGGAGGTTCTGTGACAGCTGGTACCAGAGCATAATCACTCGAGTAATTGTAATATTACTTTGCAAAACTTCAAAACATTTTGGGTCAAATAAACTTAATATTGATATTTTGGGTCCAAATTGCTTTTGCTTATCTTAATCTATTCTATAGTTTCCTTAGCTCATATTTGAAAGCTTCGTAGTGAAGTATCTTGTATAGTGCCCTATGTTATAAAGTTTGCATGTGTTACTTAATCTTTCTGTTAGATCGTAAGTACGATGCATGCATCATGTTTAATTAACCTGCTTAAGTTACCTTCCCTTTTAAAGTGGTTTGGGTTAAGTAAGGTTCAATCCTATTCATGCTAACCTTCAGATTCCCCTATCTGTTCTCATCGTCCTAATTCTATCTTGCTTTAGGATGGCACGCGTGAAGACAACTCCTCGCAAGAAAACGGGTCCGCAAGGAGTGCCGCGTCATCAGTTGGCCACCAGAGTTGATGGAGCAAGCAGTAGCCGTAATCCGAACCCGGATTCGGAATCAGAGGTTGCAAGGCTTACATCAGAAGTGGAGCGACTGAAGCGTAATATGCGTTTTTGGAAACAGTTCCAGAATGAGTCTCTGGAAAAGGAGACAGAAGCCAGAGCTCGTGTTCGAGAGCTGGAGCTTTATGTGACAAACCTGGAGCAGTACAATACTGTTCTGCATGAGGAAGTCCATAGGCTAAATGATCTGATGAATCCCAATCATCAGCCCCAGGCAGTGGAAGATGATGTTGGTGCCGTGATTGTTCCTGGTGTAGAGGACAATAATGAAGATGAACCCATGATGGAAAGTGGGGATGATGCAAGTCATGTCACTGGTGCAAGTGTTCCAGAGGTTAATGATGGAGTGATCGTGATCAGCGATGATGATGAGGAGTGAAGTGTTGACATGGATGGCTATGTAATATAGTAGTCTTTCCTGCTTTCTAAGAACCTTAGTGGGTAGTTTCTTGCTTGCGAGCAAGTTTGTAATGAAATAATGTAAGATAAGTTTGTATGTGTATACAAGTTCCGTTTTAACTGCTTTTTAATTCAATAAAGCGATGTATATAAATATGGTTTGTGTACAACAGATGGACGGTACTGGAACTTCCCAGGATGGGGACAATACTCCGAATCCCCCACCGTTTCCACCCACCTTGGCAGAGGCTATTGCCGCTTTAGTTAATGCCACTACACTGTTGGCTCAGAATCAGAATCAGAATGGAAATCAGGGTCGTCGAGGCCGTAACAATGGAGGGGAAACCACCTATGTGGATTTCACCGATACTCGTCCACCAGTATTCTCAAAGGCAGATGAGCCGCTAGAGGCGGATGACTGGCTCCGTACCATGGAGCAGAAGTTTGAACTGTTACAGTGCACGGAGCACCAGAAGCCCGTGTTTGCAGCGCAGCAGCTTAGGGGTGCCGCAGGAGCGTGGTGGGCGAATCTGGTCGCCGCACGGCCTGCTGGCCACCGTGTCACTTGGCAGGAGTTTCGTGAAGCCTTCAGAGCACATTATATTCCAGATGGTGTCATGGCCATGAAGCTAGAGGAGTTTCTCTCGCTGAAGCAAGGGAACCAGACAGTTCTGCAGTACGTGGGTAAATTCAATCATCTATCCCAGTATGCAGCGGAATATGTGAACACTGATGCAAAGAAGAAAAGTTGTTTCATGAGAGGGTTGAGTACCAGAATCCAGGAAGCATTGGTCACCTGTTACAATGCTACATACCATGAGATAGTCAACGTGGCTATTGCGTCAGAAGAGAAGTCCAGACTGCACAAAGAGTCGAAGAAAAAGAAGCCAGTGTTTTCAAGCCCATCTGGCGGCATTAAGAAGCGCCAGAAGTTTATTTACCACCCACAGAATCATTTCCGCCCAACCTATCGTCCACCGCAATACCAAGCTCAGCCGCAGACGTTTTATCGTCCTGCCGCAACCCCGCAGTTTACACAACAGCCGAATGCCTTTGGTATTCGAAACCAAGCACCAGCCACCCATAACTTTCCCTGCTACAATTGTGGAAAGCCAGGCCACTTTTCAAAGGACTGCCCGTATCCAAGGCAGTACAATCCCAACTATCCCAGAGCTCCCGTACCACAACAGCAACAACCTCAGAGCAAGAACAATAATCTGAATGTTCAGAAGGGTAAGGGTGAGAAGAAGAAGACCGGACGTGTATTCTATACTCAAGCAAGTGCAATCCCAGAGGGAGAACCTGTTATGATGGGTATGTTCCCTGTTGCTAATCATCCAGCAGTACTGTTATTTGATTCAGGTGCATCGCATACATTCATAAATCGCACCTTTGTTGTTAAGCATGACATTCCAATTATGGGAACACAAGAAGAGTTCTTTATCCAGTCACCTGGGGGACGACTGTGTACTAAGGAGATGGTACGTGACGTACCTATAGAGTTAGGTGGGCATATATTCCCTACCTCAATGATAATATTACAGAAACAGGATATAGATGTAATCCTGGGTATGAATTGGATGTATCAAAGAGGAGCCCTTATAGATGCACTGCACAGAACTATAAGGTTGAACCTGCCAGATAATAAATCTCATCTTCTTATCCAACTTCCTATCCCAAAGAGAACCGTTGAAAGGTTATGTGCAACTTCAGTACAAGAGGTTTGTGATATACCAGTAGTCTGTGAATTTCCAGATGTGTTTCCAGATGATCTACCAGGTCTGCCACCAGACAGAGATGTAGAGTTTGTGATTGAGTTAAAACCGGGTACTGCCCCAATATCCCGGAGAGCTTACAGAATGCCACCCAATGAATTGGCAGAACTCAAGGATCAGTTGCAAGAGTTACGTGACAAAGGTTTTATCAGACCCAGTTCCTCACCATGGGGATGTCCAGCTCTGTTTGTTAAGAAGAAAGATCAGACTTTAAGAATGTGTGTTGATTACCGCCCGCTGAATGAAGTAACCATTAAGAATAAATATCCGTTGCCACGCATTGATCTACTCTTTGATCAGCTTGCGGGGGCAAAGGTATTTTCAAAGATCGATCTTCGATCAGGGTACCATCAAATCAAGATTCGACCTGAAGATATCCCAAAGACTGCATTCACCACCAGATATGGGCTGTATGAATACCTAGTTATGTCTTTTGGTCTTACCAATGCACCGGCACATTTCATGTATCTGATGAACTCAGTTTTCATGCCAGAACTTGACAAGTTTGTGGTTGTATTTATTGATGATATTCTGGTATATTCCAAAAGTAAAGAAGAGCATGTTGAGCATCTCAGAGTTGTTCTGAATCGTCTGAGAGATCACCAACTGTATGCCAAGTTCAGTAAATGTGAGTTTTGGTTAAGAGAAGTGCAATTCTTAGGCCATGTGTTGTCAGCTGAAGGAGTAGCAGTAGATCCTGGCAAGGTGAAAGATATTCTGAATTGGAAACCACCAATCTCAGTTCATGAAGTCCGAAGTTTTCTAGGAATGGCGGGTTATTACCGTCGATTCATACCTGACTTTTCAAAGGTAGCCAAGCCGATCACAGAGTTGTTGAAGAATCAAACTAAGTTCATATGGTCTCCAGAATGTGAGAAAGCTTTTAGAATTCTAAAGAAGTCATTGACGACTGCTCCAGTTTTGGCACAACCAGATATAGAAAAGCCATTTGATGTATATTGTGATGCCTCGGGTATTGGCCTTGGTTGTGTGTTGATGCAAGAAGGCAGAGTCATTGCTTATGCCTCGAGACAGTTGAAGCGCCATGAAGAACATTATCCGACACATGATCTTGAACTAGCAGCTGTGGTTCATGCATTGAAAATCTGGCGTCATTACTTGTTAGGTAATACTTGCCACATGTATACAGATCACAAGAGTTTAAAGTATATCTTTACTCAGTCAGAATTGAATATGAGGCAAAGAAGGTGGCTTGAATTGATAAAGGATTATGATTTGGAAGTACACTATCACCCTGGTAAAGCAAATGTGGTTGCTGATGCACTCAGTCGAAAGAACCATTGCAATTGTATGACTGTGAAGCCAATGGATTACAGTTTATGTTATGAACTGGAAAAGTTGAATATTGAAATAATTCAACAAGGTCAGTTGACTAATGTCACAGTAGAATCAACAATCAAAGATCAGATTGTGTCTGCACAGAGAAATAATTCTGGAATAGCTCATATCAAAGAAAAAGTTAGAACTGGTCAGCAGACAGATTTCAGTATTGATGATGCAGGTGTCCTGTGGTTTAAGAACCGGCTAGTGGTCCCAAAGATTTCAGAGTTACGTCAGCTCATTCTTGATGAAGCACATAGTACAAGGTTTTCTATTCATCCAGGGAGTAACAAGATGTATCAAGATTTGAAACAGAGATTTTGGTGGACCAAAATGAAAATCGAGATTGCTAAGTATGTTGCCCGATGTGATACTTGTCGCAAAGTGAAAGTTGAACATTTGAAGCCGGCAGGAATGTTACAACCCTTGCCCATTCCATCCTGGAAATGGGAAGATATTAGTATGGATTTCATTACTGGGTTACCCAAGACTTCAAGAGGCTTTGATTCAATTTGGGTCATTGTGGACCGTTTGACTAAGTCAGCTCACTTTGTACCTGTGAAGGTTGACTATAGAGCATCTAGATATGCAGAAATATATGTCACTCGGATTATGAGTTTACATGGAATACCTAAAACAATTGTTAGTGACAGGGGTACTCAATTTGTTTCGCAATTTTGGAGGCAGTTTCAAAAGTCGTTGGGTACTAAACTTCTTTATAGTACAGCCTATCATCCACAAACTGGGGGACAGACTGAGAGAGTAAATCAAATTTTGGAAGATATGTTGAGATCCTGTGCTCTCACCTATCAAGATCAATGGGATGAATGTTTACCATTAGCAGAATTCTCATACAACAATAGCTATCAAGAGAGTATCAAAATGGCACCGTTTGAAGCATTGTATGGCCGCAGGTGCAGAACTCCGTTGAACTGGTCAGAACCAGGAGAAAGATGGTTTTATGGAGTCGATCTAGTAAAGAAAACAGAAGAAAAGGTTAGGCAGATACAAAAGAACTTAAAAGTTGCTCAGTCTCGACAAAAGAGTTATGCAGATAAAAGGCGTAGACCTTTGATGTTTAAAGTGGGAGATTATGTTTATCTGAAAGTGTCACCCATGAAAGGAGTTAATAGATTTGGAGTCAAAGGCAAGCTCGCACCACGTTATATTGGTCCTTTTTAGATCATTGAGAAATGTGGAAAGGTGGCATATAGATTAAAGCTACCTGAACAACTGTCAGCTGTGCACAATGTGTTTCATGTATCACAGATGAAGAAGTGTCTGCAAGTGCCTGATCAAGTTGTTGATGTGGAGGGGGTTGAACTTGAGCCTGACTTGACATATTCTGAATATCCTGTCCGAGTTCTGGATCGAAAGGATCGTGTTACCCGCAGTAAAACAATTAAATGGTACAAGATACAATGGGATCAACATTCAGAGGAGGAAGCCACCTGGGAATCGGAAGAGTATCTGTTGGAGAATTTCCCGGAGTTCTTTGCTTCTATCTAGGTTGCAATTTCTTCTTTAAATTGTAACCTGTCCTTTTAAAATCTTTGTAATGCAGAAAACCCCTACCTGTTTTGTAGACAAGTCTTGGACGTGTTTGCTTGACACGTTTCCTTTTCCATTACTTAACTCAAGGCTTTAAATCTCGGGACGAGATTTCTTTAAGGGGGAAGGGCTGTAACACCCCGGGTGTTATAGTGCTAATTAATCTGCCATGTCATCATAATGCATCGCAAAGCATCCTTATTAAGTTAACATTGTTATGCATCAACAAAAACAAGTTTACTTCATTAGGTTGAATGTGTTTCTCAGTGGTGTGCTCCGAAACCGAAAACCCTAATTTCGAATACCACCGCAAATACTTAGTCCATGCCCTGCGTAATTTGAAGTGCGCGACTGTGTTGCACACTAGTGTCAAGTGTAGGGTATGAGCTCAAGTACAACATCTAAAATGAAGCTCCAAATTTGAGTTTGAATTGGAGTCCCAAAACTTGTCGCGAGTTTTCCGATTCGAATTCGAATTCAAATCTGGGGAGAACTGTAAAACAATTTCAAAAGTAAACTGGTCAACCAAGAGTGACATTTGGTCAACTATGTCATGTTGGTCCAAATGATGCCCTTGGGTGAGGTTTTGATCACTAAGTAATCACAAATCAAAGTAGAAACAAATTCCAATTTGAAATCCCTCCAAAAACCCTAAATTTCAAAACCCTGTTTTACCCCTTTTGAAATAATTCAAAATCTAAACAAAATTTGGGAAAAAGTTCAAAACCAAGTTTGTAGAACTTTTCAAGGGATACAACTTTGGTGTTTTGAGTTTTCAAAGTTTTAGTGTAAAATGTGGAGTAATTTTGAAAATAAGCAAATTTCAGTTTTAAATCATTTTTGTCCCCAAACTAAGATTTTAAAATGGAGGCTGATTTTGAAAAAGTTTTGAACAGCAAAGTTGTAGATCTGGTCAAGATAAACAACTTTGATGTTTGGAGATTTTGAAGTTTCAATATAAAATCAAAAGTAATTTCTAAATTACCAATCTGAAAAATGTGTCACTTTTTGAATTTAAACTCAAATTTCAAAATCCAAGCAGAATTTGAAAAAGTGTTCAATACCAAACTTGTAGAGCTTGAAATTCTGAAGATTTCATACATTGGAAGATTTTCAAGTTGTTATACAAATTTGGAAGTAATTTGAGAAAACAGTTGAATTTCAAAATTTGGGGGGGGACAGCTACAGTGCGCCGGCGTATCACCGACGACCACCGCGCGGTATGGGCGCCGGCGAAACGCCGGACGGCTTCGGCCGGCTTCCAGGCGTGTTCTCGATCGCCAGCTCGACGACTCGCGTCTTCTGGTGAAGTAACCGGGGTCGTTGCCTATATATACCGTAGTTCGCCGTGACGTTCATCGTTTCCGCCACCGCCGCCGCCGCGCAGCTCCACCGCTCGCCGCTGCCGCCACCGGACCGCCTCCGGCCACGCCAGTCGCACCAACAGCACCCTTAGCTCCGCCTCACCCTCGCGCATCTTGTGAACCAGCTGAGCTAGCCCAATTCCGCCTGGATCGCCGGGGAGCCGTCGTCTTCCACCTCGGGTCGCCGCCGCTCCAGTCGAGCTCCGCCACCGTCGCCAGCCGCCTCCAGTGCCTCCCCGCTCCAACCGATCACTCCATCGTGATCGTGGTACGCCCCTGATGCTCCCTGACCCCTCGCTTTAACCGCTACCGCTTTGTATCGTCGAGTCGCCGGTCACCGTCCCCGTCGAGCCGCCACCGTCGTCGGTGAGCAGTTGCCGGAGCTTGCGCTAGGGCGTTTAGTAGCAAAACGGGTTCGCCAGGTCGTGTAGAAGATGCTGGTCGGCTCGGTTGGTCGTTTGGGTCACCGGTCGTCGGCCGGCCACCGCGGGGAAGCAAGCGAGCGCGCGGGAGAGCGAGAGCGAGCGGGAGGTGAGAGATGACAGGTGGGGACGAGCTGTCAGCGAGAGATAGAAAGGGAGACGACGCGCGCGGGCGAGCTGGCTGGGCTGGGCCGCGGCTGGGCCGTCGCGTGCGGGCGCGGGCGCGTTAACGGGCCGCCGGGTTGGGCCGGACCGAGGAGAAGCAGCCCGAGTTCAGTTTTTGATTTTCGTTTTTGTTTTTCTTTTTCAAATAAATGAATAGTGTTGATTATTTATTTATTTGTTTAAAAATTGTGTAGAGTTCCAAAATTCATGAAAATTTTTGTATAAGCTTCTCAATGTATAAACTATCTAGGAAAAATGTTAAATAATGAATTTGAATACTTTATGCAGTAGAAATAATTGGTTCCAATAAAGATTAAATGCAACTTCCAGTAATTTTAATAATTAATTTATTTATCCAAAAATTATGAAATTAATTATGGCACTGTTATAAATCATTGTTAACCCATAGAAAAAGTTTGAGCTTGTTTAGATAAAGTTTGATTAATTCCTAATTATGCCCTAATTATTTAAATAGAAAATAAATGTTAATTTAAGAACTTTAAGTGTTGTGTGCCTTTTGATTGAGTGATGTCCTTAGATCACTACCCTTTTGTGATCTCTGGCACTTTAATTTCATGATTGAGCTCGTTAGTAACTTGTTAGGTTAAGAGCTGGTATCGCAGAAACTCATCGCTACTAGTTAGTAGGTTTTCTGTTTACGACTGTACCGTGAAGGGAAGTTGTAACCGAATCGTAAACGTGGCATGTTATCATCAAGCATCATGTTTATCATTGAGCATCATGTTAAAGCATGTTATGTATTCGTGTAGTCACCGCTTTCGAAGAAGCCGAAGTCGTCGAGCAGGCCTCCGGAGAAGAGCGATCGTCAGTGGGTTCCGGACCAGACGTTGGAGTCTCCGAGTCCGAGTCAGTCGTCGTGTCCGAGCAAGGCAAGCCCCGGTGCATTTAAACCCTACCTTGAATTTTATAAATGTTTTATTATTCATATTATGGTTTATTGCATTAAGTAATTAGGAGTTGCGTGATAACCTAATTGCTGCATTATCATCCTTGATTATTGCAATACTACCTTGATACCTGTTTTACAGAAAATGCGTAGTATGCTTCGCTATGCTTAGAAGTTAAGCTTTTAAATGAAATGTTTACATAGCCATGACGGCACTTTGAATGAATAATGAAATATCTGAAAGAACTTGTAAGATCGGGCGGGTGGTTTGGCCACTGCTAACGTGCATTGGGAGAGGAGTCCCAATGTATTGTTTCCGCCTTATCAGTTAAGGACCGTACGTTGTTGGCCCTCGTGTCATGGAGTTTTTATTAGTACTAGCCATGTGCCCATGTCGGGTAAGCCTTACTTTGGCTAGTCCATTATGAGAACGTCTAACCTCGCACTGGGAGTGGAGAGATGGCGAGAGTAACGTGTACCCTCGGGGCTAGAATGTGGCCGGGTTCGAGGAGTACTGTGCTCTCGGGTGGCGATGGACACGTTCTGGTTTTGGGTTATTCGGGTAAGAGTTGATATATGCTAGATTCGGTTCTACATATGTCGTGTGGTTAGGAATCCCCAGCTGGGTAAATGAAGCGGTTCGAATCGTCGTTACTCTACGAGAAAGGAGTCTTGGCCTGGCACCAACATCGTAGTTAAGAACTGGAATTGAAAGAAAGAGTAAGAAAGGTTTTGATGATAATTACTTTGATCTAGATTAGGATCACCTAGATTTGGTTAATGAACCATCAATGGTAAAAGTAAAATGTTGAAGATAAGGACTTACCTTAGTAAGCTTTTCTGCAAAAGAAAATCTTGATTCTGATTTACCCGTACCTTGATTCCCTAAAGCTAGCATGCCCTTGGAGTCTTTGTCTTAGTCGGGTAAGTCTTGTTGAGTACTTTCGTACTCAGGGTTTGTTGAACCCCTTGTTGCAGGTGCGGTTCATGAACAAGTCTGCTTCGAGCCTTGTTGCATGACCGTCGTGGTCGAAGAAAGCGACGACGAGTAGACTGTGTGGCCTTTGGGCAAGGCATCTCGGTTGGGTGTTGTAATAAAGTTACTACCGATACTTCTCTACTAATGGTTTGTAATAATGTACATAAGGTTTGAAGTTTGAAAACTGGTTTGTAAACCTATGTTATTGTAAGACTTCCGCTACTTTACTCTGTTGAATATTTTGAGTAAACTGTTGTAATATTGCAATACTCCTGTGATTGGATCCTGTTCGGAGGAAAGCAGGCCTTTTAAGTTATGGTGAACATAAGTACGACTGTCAGAGGTCATTATGACAATGACGTGTACTTGTGGGCCATCATAATTAGGAGGTTCTGTGACAGCAGGTGCCCAGCTTTGCCTCCATGAAGCTCCGCCAGTGTCGCAGTCCACGGCGAGCGCTCCGACTCAAACTCGAGCGACGCGCCAAGCTGCTCCGCCGGCCGCCACGGAGACACAGAAATGGCGCACGGCGGTGGCAAGCCAGCGACCAAGGCTGAGGACTCCAGGCTCAACTTGATGACGGCGCGATCAGCCGATCATCACTTCAGTCCTCATCAGTCAATCAGGCCCTAGGTATTATTTTTTTCCTTGAATGTTTTTAAATCCAAATTAATTTTTTTATAGTATTTCAGACTTCTAGTTGATTCCACGGAATGAAAATATACTGTTGTTTTAGTCTATATTGTTCCTCGATAATTATCAAATATGTTAAATTAAAAATATATCATTGGATTTGCTTTTGCAAGAAAAATTAACACCTATATATATTATAAGATTCTATGGCCCTATTCATTCGGCTTATAATCCGTCTTTTTCAGCTTGTTTTTTCAACCGAAACAGTATTTTTCTCTCACAGCAAATCACTCAACAATGTTTTTCAGCCGGCTTATCAGCACAGCCGAACAGCTCCTATATATATGGTCTAAAGGTACCGTCACGATGAGTTCACCGTAGGACCCTCAAAATCCTAGGACCGGCACTGAGTAGAGAAGAGGGAGGAGGAGAGAAAAAAGAAGCGGGCTATAAATTTATAATACAATCAGCTTATACATAAAAACTAAAAAAATTTATGAGATAAATAAGTAGACTATAAGAGCAACTCAAACAGAGTTGGTAAAAATAGGTAGTTAAACTCATGATTTAGCTAACCTTTAAAATAGAAATCCCAACAAAAAAACAAAAAAACTCCAACAGTCTTTCTAATAGGGTGAGGCGAATGGCCAGTGGTACATGCAAGCTATATCTAGCACGCGAGAATTACGGGATACATGACTTGCTATTTTAGAAAGCCAGATACAATAGCTGTTGGACTCTCTTTTTTTCTCCTAAAATAGTCAAGTATAGATTACACAACGTTGATAGCTTTTCTATTAGAATTACTCTAAATAGGCTAATTATTATCCGAGTGGGCTGACGAGCGCCAACCCACCACTTGGTGATGTAGCAGCTCTGCAACACGCCGCCGCGCAGAGCTCGGCCACGTCCTCGCCGCCGCAGCAGCAGCTGCCCACGATGCTGCTACAGAAGGCAGCATACATGGGTGCCACCATCAACAACGTTGGCACAGGAGCGTACTACACCATGGAAGCTCCGCTCTGCAACGCACCGCCGTCACAGCTGGCCGCGGCGTCCGCACACCAGTCAGCCATGGCGATGCTGCAGAAGGCAGCCTAGATGGGTGCCACCATCACCAATGTTGGCACCGGCGCGTACTATAGCTAAATGGCAGGCCTGCTCAGGGTTTTTTTTACCGACCGGTCACCCCAAACCGCCGGGGTCCGGTAGCGGTAAACCGGACCGGTTTACCAGTAACCGACCGGTAACCGGTCGAATTTGAATTTGAATTCAAACGCTCCTTCGGTTCGGTTTGTCTCCGGTTTACCGGCCGGTTTGGAGCGGTAACCGCCCGGTTTGAGCAGTTTACCGCTCGGTTTGAGTTTGAAATTTTTTTCTTTTTTTTTTCAAACTTCTATACGTATAAATAAATACTAAACGAACTCGAATTTGAAAAAAATTTACACCATTGGCTTCTATAAATCATGAACTATTTTTAGGAATTTTTCAGCATTTTTTTGTTTTTTTTCAAATTTTAAATTTGAATTTGGGGGCCTTAACGGGCCGGGACTGGGATTTTTTTTCTTTTTTTTCAAACTTCTATACGTATAAATAAATACTAAACGAACTCGAATTTAAAAAATTTTTACACCATTGGCTTCTATAAATCATGAACTATTTTTAGGAATTTTTTCAGCATTTTTTTCAAATTTTAAATTTGAATTTGGGAAATACCTAACCGGGCCGGACCGGAACCGGTCCGGCCCGGTTAGGGCGGTAACCGCGGTTTACCGCGGTAAACCGAGCGGTTTTTTTAACCCTGGGCCTGCTTTGCAATGCGCTGCCGTGTAGAGCTTGGCCACGGTCTCTGCATACCAGTCGTCCATGATGCTACTGTAGAAGGCTACTCCATCCTTTAATGTTAGTCGTTCGGAAAATGTGTCTCTGAGAGAAACACGGTTTTTTAAGGACAGAGCGAGTAGATCGGTGGGTGCCACTGACACCATCCATGACGCCGGCACGGACGCACACTAGAGCCAGATGGCTGACCCCACGACGAGTGTGCCCAGCATACAACAGGTGTATGGAGTATGGACCTAGTAATACCGGTAAATGTTTAGGATAGTTGGATGGCAACGGTTCTTGTGCAAACCAATTTCTATGCAAACTTCTAATCTGAGTCACATAATGTTGATTCAAGGGGATGCAGGGGGGGTGGGAGGAGGATTTGCAAAAGTATGATTAGGAGCGGGCGGTTAAGCGTAAAATTACTCAATCCCCATACACCACTTGGATCAACATTATGTGGCTAAGATTAGAAGTTTGCACTGTTACACAGAGAGGTTGGTTTGTACCAGATACCGTTGGATAGGTACAAAATAACTAAAGTAGTGGAAACATGTTTTAAATGGTTCTAAACCATAATCGCAGAAGTGGTTTAGGGGGTTCTCCTTGTTTTTTTAACACATATCACATCGAATGTTTGGACATATGCATGGAGTGTTAAATATAGACTAATTACGAAACTAATTGCACAGATTGAGATTAATTTACGAGACGAATCTATTAAGTCTAATTAGTCTATTATTAGTATCAGAACACCCTATGGTCAACCACATGGTCAACACCTTTTAAAGTTTAACAGGGCGAACCAAACAGGTCCTTATATTGGTTCGGTGTTAAATACTGTTTCAGATTGGCTTGGATGATTTTATAAGAGAAGTGGAATTAGGGTGGAGACAGTGTGGATTCACATGCATTGATTAAATGGTTTGGTGCAGGTTTTTTCGACGAAAGAAAAATTGTATTATATGATAGCTAGGTACATCAACACGTTACAAGCACTCTTGATTATAAAATATTACCCACGCTGTGAATAGCACAACTCAAAACCTAACCTGTTAGATGTTTTGCAGTATGGATGACCGCACAGGCAAACACTCGGCAAATGGCCTGAGAACAAATGCCCAACGAACAACGGCCAACATTCCTGTAGGCGGAATTGAGTAACTTCTTCTTTTTTGTGTCTTCCTTCTTCTTCTTTCTGCCACCGAAGAGTGAGGAAGACTGATCTGAAAATTATTCTCCCTAGTCCTTCATCGTGGCCAGATCTAACCACAACAAAACAGAGAAGAGACCGGAGAAAATTATTCCATGGCGGCGACATCATCTCCGCGTTGATGCCGCCGTCCGAAAACAAAAGTCTCCATGTCGTCATGTCGATGAAGATGCTGATGCCGACGTTGTCGCCCTCATCTTCAACGGAGCCGCCATGGAGAAGATGATTCCACCCTTCCCCTTCACCATCGCCGGAAAGGAGGAGGAGATAAAACTCCAATACCAAGAAATTTGACATGGAGAGACACTAACCCTAATGACTCGATCTACTAGGAAAAACTTATTAAAAACAATAGATCCCCACTCCCTTCAGCCCCCGGCGAGATGCCGGAGGAGAAGGGAGGGGGACCAGTGGTGGTGGACGGCGGGGACGGGGCGGGGGTGGCAGTGGCGGTGGCGGCTGCGCTAGGACAGGAGTCACCCAACTAGCTTTGTCTTTTGGGCTGCGGTTGGTTTGGTGTAGGTATGATAAGGTTTTTAACCCGTTAGCAGGTTTGATCGTGGTTGTTCTAATTCTGGCAGCAATACTTAGTTAAAAAGCTACCACACCGAACATGTCCAAAGTTTTGCCGCCTTTAAAAATCTTAGTGAGTAAAAAAATATGATATATACTTTTGTATTCATAGTCTCGTTGAAAACGTTTTATGAGAAATCATTGTGAGAAAAACTCATAAAGAAAAAGAGTACGATGTAATATTTGAACAAGTATATAGGATATGACTCTCTTGAATCTTGCAACTCTAAAATTCATCGCATACTATTTCCATGAAATATAGATCTAGATAAGGACTTAGTAGATTTGCAAAATTATCACAATATTTGTTTTGCAAGTTGTTTGTTTCCTACTTTTTTGTCGCACATGGGGGTAAAACACATTTAGAGCAATATGTTTAGGGATATTGCTCTTATGTAACTTCTTTGCATCTAAACAATACATCTATATATAATGGTAATGATTTAATGGAAGCACAATTGATTATCCAATGAAGTCATACATATTCATGTAATTCTTCAAAATAATAAGTGCAACTAATTATTAGAATCTTAATCGACACCTATCATGATTAATTTTACCACTATGACATCAGTATGTGACCTGGCTTATAAGGATTAGGCATCCAGTGTCAAAATACCCACTAGTGTCTGTGGTAGAATCGCCCGGTTTAGCACGTGTTGACACCGTTTTTTGCACGTGTCAAAATGATCAGAGTGGGCTAATCGGCAGGAGGAAAGTTACTGTATACGCTGACAGCCGATGAAAATCAGCTTGTGAAGATGGTTGCCAATGAATGGTGGTGACCGATGGAAAGGTTGATTTAGACTCAGAGGCGTTGCCGATAAGGTTGGAGATGTTATTGTCGATGCCGATGAAGGAAGGCTTGAAGACTGCTGCCGATGAAATAGGAAGTATGCCGATGGAAAGGAGGTCGATGAGAATTCCATCGTAATTGAGGCGGACAGGGAAATAGATAGGAGTTGATTTCCTTTTCTATATTTGTTAGAGTATGATTCATGTAAGAGTCACGTGTTTCCTTAGGTGTGGACTTGGTGTCCTAGTCGTATTTGATTATGTTTCCTTAGATCAGGGTATAAATATAGATTGAGGGGCAATGTAATAGATATATCAATCAATATCAAAACCAATTTTTATTCCTATTTGCATCTACTTACTTTTCGGCGACTTCATCAATTTGCATATTTTTTTCTTTTTTACGAGTTCTCATTGATTCGGTGAGCTGCATCGCTTCAGTGCGACCTTCAGTGATCCTCGAGTTCCGTGTGAGTACCTCTTGGCCGTGACTTCCGGGTGTATCGCTGTTGTCAGGACCAAAGTGCTCGTATCTTCATCCTTGTCGATTAACAGGTCAAATCGACTGGCACGCTTTGGATACGATTCGAATATTAGCCCTTTGTGTTTGCAGATCCACTTTTGCATCAACACATCTTTTGGCACGCTCGGTGGGGCAAATTAATCTGATCAATATGTTCAATCCTTAGATCGATTCGGGGAACATCATCGCGGTATCAGAAGAAGATCTTAAGGAAGAGCAGAAGCAGGCTATGGAAAAGGCTATAGAAGAATACATGCAGCTTTGCCTGAAATCGTTTAGCCTGAACAAGAGTGGACAAATCATCCAGAAGCAAGATTTGTCATTGCATCGGTAGGTTACCTTTGACTCTAATCCTGGTAAACTTCAAGAGATGGTTAATTCTGCAGTAAATCATGGTTTGATTAATCACTCCAATGTGCTGTCCAATACTGTTCATAATGTTGTGGTTCGAACTCTCAAAGAAGAACAAGTGTCACCGCATTACATTGGGCCTGCCTATCACCAACCAGAGCCGGCATCTATCAATACTCCATCGGCTCCCTCGGCCGTTGTGGGTACAGAAGTTACTTCCTCTCCAGTATCGGCAGGCTTACCTAATATTCAATCTACACCGATACGATCAGATTCGGTACTATCAGGAGGACGAGTTCAGCTTAATACAGATCTATCGGCATCAGCTATGTCAGGCCCTGTGTCTCATAATAGCCAGATTCCTACTAATTGGTGGGGATATGGTATGCCTCTGGAGTCATCTGGTTTCAATCCTGGGTTACCTCAAGTATTTGATGAAGCAGGAAAAGTTCGTGTACCATCGGCTGTTTCACCGATGGCTCAAGTGCCTCAATATGCCACATCAACTACTGTGCAACAGACTCCAGGAGGTTTCCAGATGCCTTTGGTTCAAACACCCAATTTAAGTCCATCGGCAAGCTTACTGCCGATGCAGCAGAAGGCCCCTGCTATGAGTCAACCTAGAATCCATTTCATGCCTCAAGCTGGTTATAATTATCCAACAATGTCAGCGAATTACCAGCAATCGATAAGTTTTGTACCGATGAGGTCTAATGATGGTTGGTTAGGACAGTTACCTGTTCAGCACACAGTTCAGCAAAATTAGCAGGTTGCAGGGATTCAGCAAGGTCATATGTAAGCTGGTTTTCATAATCAAGCATCGGCAGCTCAGCCGATAAATCCTTTCCAGCAGGTTAGTGGACCACAAGTAACGGCAAATATGTCGATTGTTGGAGATCGTGGGCCACCAAGATACGTGGAGGGATATCAGCAGGCACCTCCTGTAGAAATCCAGCCAGTTCGTCAGCAGGAGGCTGATGCTTTTTGGGCCAATAAAATAGCAGAAATTATGAGGGATCAGTTTGGGATAAAGCCTAAGGTCAATACTTATTCTTATCGGACTCCATACCCTCCAGCATATGATTTAATTCCTCTCCCAAATTGGTATAAGGTACCAGATTTTACTAAATTCTCTGGGCAAAATGATACATCAACAATGGAACACATCAATCGCTTCATTATTCAATGTGGAGTGGCAGCTAGCAGAGATGAATTAAGAGTTCGATTATTTTCATCATCTTTGTCTGGATCAGCATTCACGTGGTTCATTTCATTACCGTCAAATTCTATTATTACTTGGGCCGATCTAGAAAAGCAATTTCATAAATATTTCTTTGCTGGAATGCATGAAAAGAAGCTTACCTATTTGGTAAAATTGAGACAGTGTAATGATGAATCGGTAGAAAGCTTTGTGCAAAGGTTACGAGATGTAAAAAATAAGTGTTACAGCCTGGTGCTGGATGATCGGCAGCTTGCCGATCTGGCTTTCCAAGGATTGTTACCACATCTTAAGGACAGATATGCTTCTCAGGAGTTTGAAAGCCTGAGTCATCTTGTGCAAAGGATCTCTGATCAAGATACTATAGTTTTTGAGCCTAAAAAGAATTGGAGCAAGAAAGTATTATTTGTTGGGGAGGTAGAAGATCTGATTCTGATGAAGAACCAGTTATCGGTTTAGCTGAGTGGGTTAAAAATAAAAAGCCGATATCTTATCCCTTTGGTCAGAAAGAGCCAAAAAAGTTTACTTTTGATATCACCAAGGCCAACAAGATAATTGATCTTCTGCTTCAAGAGGGCCAGATTAAGCTGTCACCTAATCATGTGATCCCATCGGCAGAAGAGTTGAAGAAAATCATATACTGCAAATGGCACAATGCAACTTCACACAGTACAAATGAGTGCAAAGTGTTCAGGCAATAGTTACAATTGGATATTGAATCTGGGAGAATTAAGTTTGGTAATTCCAAGACCCAGAAGCCGATGAAAATTGACCAACACCCTTTTCCAGCAAATGTGTTGGATGCCAAGGGTAAGACCAAGGTGTTGACATCAGAGGCTGCTGAGAAAAACGCATCAGTGGACCCCCAGCATCAGATAACTACCGATGATGCAAAAAATAAAGGTCTACTGGGAGAAAGTAGTAGTTCCGAAAAATCCCCTCGAACTAGCATTGTGATTACCCATCAAAGATAGCAGGAGGGTTGGCATCAGCGTAGGGACCGATATCGACATCAACAAGAAGAGAGACGTCGAGAAGAGTGGTATCGGCATCAAAATCATTGAAGGTGTCCGTTTTTCATCCATTGCTGGGAAGAAGGTATTAAATTGCCAACTGTTGAAAATTGCCCTGAGTGCAATGGTTATTATGGGGTCAATCAGTCAGAAAGAAGGTTTCAACCTGGCAATCAGGGTTTATCTATCAATGAGCCAATCAGAGGCAGAGCATCAGTGCATGATCGGCTGGGGGGCAGACTTAGTGTACATGAAAGGCTTGGTAAACACGCTGGATATTTTCTAAGGAATTAAGAGGAGCTTGAGGAGATGGCAAACGCAAGAGTTCCCGATGAAGAAATATTCTACAGGGACCCTAATATACGTCGTGTAGAATCAACTGGGACCTATTATCAGCTGGTTTGGAAAACCAAGTTTCCTCGATGGTGCCCTGAGGGTCTGACAAAGACACAGAAAAGGAGGATGCAGCGTGAGCGTCAGGAGGATTTATACCGAGAGGAAAATTCCTCCAACGAGAGGTCCGGTCATCAGTAGTGGTAAGTAAAACACAAAAATGATGAGGAAGAAGTTGTTCTCTCTGATCAAGTAGCTCAGTTGACACTAGATCCAATGACGGCTGTTTTTGAGAAACCTACCGACGACGAGAGACAGCATCTTAAGGCTTTGTTTGTGAAAGACAGAGTTGATGGGCAGCCTGTATCTAAGATACTTATCGACGGAGGGGCTGCAATTAATATTATGCCTTATGTGATGTATCGAAAACTTGGTAAGGGAGATCAAGACTTGACCAAAACCGATATGATGCTGAAGGATTTTGAAGGCAATGTGTCACCGGCTAAAGGGGCAGTATACATTGAATTGACCATCGACAGCAAAACCTTGCCGACGACGTTCTTTGTTATTAATGGCAAGGGTGCATATAATATGCTTCTAGGAAGGGATTAGATTCATGCTAATTGTTGTGTTCCTTCTACAATGCATCAATGCCTCGTACAGTGGATTGGGGATAAGATTAAGGTTGTCCCTGATGATTCTTCTTATATCATCGCATCGGCAGAATCAGATACGTATGAGCGAACCAAATGCATATCAGGAGAAGTTTGGGAAAACGAGTTCCTCAAAGTTGCCGATTATGAAATTCCACCGATCCAAGTAGTCGGTTCTGAAGAAGAGTTTTAATGGATAGGTTTGCCGATGATGGAAAATTAGGTCAAGGGTTCACATCGGCTGATGATTTAGTAGAAGTAGATATTGGTGATGGCGATAGGCCAAGACCTACTTTTGTTAGTGCTAAGTTAGATTTCAAGTGTAAGCAGCAAATAACTAATTTATTAAAAGAATATAAAGATTGTTTTGCTTGGGATTATACTGAGATGCCTGGATTAGACCGATCGATAGTTGAACATCGGTTACCTATCAAATCTGGATTTCGGCCACATCAGCAGCCAGTACGTCGATGCAATCCTAATATACTTCCTGACATTAAGGCCGAAATAACTAAATTAATTGAGGCAAAGTTTATTCGGCAGTGTCGATATGCGGAGTGGATTTCTAATGTGGTTCCTGTTTATAAGAAAAATAGGAAACTTCGTGTTTGTATTGATTTCAGGAATCTCAACAAAGCCACACCGATGGATGGTTATCCAATGCCGATTGCTGATTTGTTGATTGATGATGTAGCCAGACATCAAATTATCAGCTTCATGGATGGTAATGCAGGTTACAATCAAATATTCATGGTTGAAGAAGATATTCCCAAGACTGCTTTCAGATGTCCAGGTCATGTGGGATTGTTTGAGTGGATAGTCATGACGGTTGGTTTGAAAAATGCCGGTGCTACTTATCAAAGAGCTATGAACTTTATTTTTCATGAATACATCGGCACATTAGTGGAGATCTACATTGATGATGTAGTGATCAAGTCTGAAGATATCACAAAACATCTAGCCGATCTACGAAAGATACTGGAGTGCACAAGGAAGCATGGATTAAAGATGAATCCTAATAAATGTGCATTTGGTGTATCGGCAGGTCAATTCTTAGGTTTTATGGTGCATCAGCGGGGCATTGAAATCAGTAGGAAGTCTATTGATGCAATTAACAAGGTGGTTGCTTCTGCCAATAAAACTAAATTACAATCTTTGATCGGCAAGATTAATTTCATTAGAAAATTCATATCTAATCTGTCGGGTAGGATCACGGCTTTCAGTCCATTGCTTAAATTGAAAGCCGATCAGGAATTTGTATGGGGAGCTGAGCAGCAGTTAGCCCTAGATGAAATTAAGAAATATTTAACAAATCCTCCAGTGCTATTTCCACCTCAACACGGGAAACCTTTCAGGTTGTATTTGTCAACTGATGATACCGTTATAGGTTCAGCTCTTATTGAAGAATTTGAAGGGAAAGAACGTGTTATTTATTATTTGAGCAGAAGATTAGTGGATGCTGAGACAAGCTATTCGGCCATCGAAAAATTATGTCTGTGTCTATAATTTTCTTGTATCAAATTAAGACATTATTTGTTATCTGCCGAATGTACTGTCATATGCAAAGATGACGTAGTCAAGTATATGTTGTCGATGCCGATATTAAATGGTAGAATCGGCAAGTGGATTTTGGTGTTATCAGAGTTTGACCTACGTTACGAGTCAGCTAAGGCAGTTAAGGAGCAGGTTATGGCTGATTTTGTCACTCAACATTGCAATACAGTGGACTCTCTAGAGGTTGCTCCTTGGACACTTTTCTTCGATGGGTCTACATGTGGTGAAGGAGCAGGTATCGGTATTTTGTTGATTTCACCTCAAGGAAGGAAGTATGAGTTTTCATTGCCGATTGTTGCTACATCGACAAACAATCAGGCTGAATACCAAGCCTTAATAAAAGGGTTAGAATTGCTTAAGGAGATACATGCTGATGCTGTTGAAATCTTTGATGATTCTATGCTAGTTATAAATCAATTGGCTGGGATTTATGAATGCCGAAGTGAAGTTTTAATTTCGTATTATAAAATATGTTTGCAATTGTTGAAAGGGTTTAGAGATTTTTGTCTTGAACATATTTCTTGATTGCATAATAAAGAGGCTAATCGACTAACTCAGCATGCTTCAGGGTATCAGCCTATTCAGGAAGTGCTAACATCGACAGTCGATACCGATGACTAGAGAAAGGAGATTGTCGATTATTTAAAGGATCCATCTAAAAAGGTTGAAAGACGTATAAGATTTCAAGCTACCAAGTATGTGCTCCTCGACGATGAATTATATTATCAAACTATAGATGGAGTTTTACTCAGATGTATTAGCAGTGACGAATCGAAAAACTTGATGGGTGAAATTCATGAAGGAGTGTGTGGAGCACATCAATCGGCTTTCAAGGTGAAGTGGATGATCAGAAGGAATGGATACTATTGGCCGACTATTCTTAAAGATTGTTTTAAATATTTTAAAGGATGTCAGGGGTGTCAGAAGTTTGGTAATATTCAAAGAGTGCCTGCATCGGCTATGAACCCTATAATCAAACCTTGGCCGTTCCGGAGATGGGCTATCGATCTCATCGGTCAGATTTATCCGCCATCGAGCAAAGGTCATAAATTTATTCCGGTTGCTACCGATTATTTCACAAAATGGGTTGAGGCAATTCCTTTGAAAAAGGTGACATCGGCAAATATGATCAATTTTGTGAAAGAGCATATTGTTTACCGATTTGGTATTCCTCAAACTATCACTACCGATCAGGATACTATGTTTACATCGGGAGAATTTGATGAGTTTGTTGTTGGTATGGGAATTAAAGTTTTAAATTCTTCTCCCTATTATGCTCAAGCTAATGGTCAGGCTGAGGCTTCTAACAAAGGGATTATCAAACTCATTAAGCGCAAAATTAAAGAAAATCCTAAGAGGTGGCATACAGTATTAAATGAAGCCTTGTGGTCATATCGGATGTCATGTCATGGTGCAACCAAAGTAACGCCTTATCAGTTAGTATATGGACACGACGCATTATTGCCTTGGGAAATTAAAACTGGCTCTAGGAGAATACGTTCTCAAGATCAACTCACAGCCGATGACTATGATACTCTTATGAAGAATGAGTTGGAAGATGTGGCATGTCATCGGTTAAGGGCTTTAGTTAGCATCGAAGAAAACAAGAAAAGAGTAGCCAGATGGTACGACAAGAAGGTGAAGGTAAAGGAGTTTGCCGATGGAGATCTGGTCTGGAAGTTGATTTTACCGATTGGGACTAAAAGTTCAAAGTTTGGAAAGTGGTCTCCTAATTGGGAGGGTCCATATCGGATAAATCAGTCTGTTCCTGGTAACGCTTATATTCTAGAAACCCTCGAAGGGGTTGTGTTTCCCAGAGCATTAAATGGAAAATATTTAAAGAAATATTACCCTAGTATCTGGATGGATGCATAAAAGTATAAGTGCTGATAACAATCCTATCGGCTAGAATTATACAAAGATATCAGTGTTTCATAAAATGCCGATGCAATAGACAAGATTTACAAGTTTAACAAGGATTGGATAGCCGATATCGCACGCAGGCGAATCTGGTCGGCTTCCTTCATCTCTTTGATGTCTTTATCGGCAGCACTATCCACAGGCTTGAGTTTTTTCTTCATGGCCAAGGCTTTACGAGCTTGGATGTCTCTCTCTTGCTGAAGGGCCTTGAAGGCATCGGGTAGCTGGTTTTCTTCTTGTCTGGCATGAGTTAAGGCTACTTGAACTTCCTTCAATTCAGCCAGTAGAGTTGTCCTCTTTGCCGATAAATCCAAGATTTTCTGCTTGAGATCGGCACCCGAGGTCTGCAAGTTACCGATACTCTTGTGCTTCTCATCGGTAATTTGTTTCAGTTATAGCATCTCTTCCTTGAGCTGAGCTTGAGCTGCTCTATCGGCAATACGGTGAGCAGCCCATTGGTATTGCAATTATCAGCTTTCCAAGTGGACTGTTGGGAAGAGTGTTTCTTCAATATCGGCAGGGATCTGGCCACGAATTGTTTTGAAAATTGCCTTTGCAGGATCTGAATCATTTACCAACTGGGCAGTATCCTGTTATAACAAGTCCAGGAAAGCTTCCAACTTGGCGTAGATTTCTGCCGATATTGTTCCCAGTGCCAGGGAAGAGCTTGCTTCCTCTCCATCATCATCGGAAACATCAATGGCAAAGGAAAATAAGATGTTTGGGGAGTCTTGTTCCTGGGAAGAAGAAAATAAGTCAGTTAAGGATAGGTATGAATATTATAAATCGACTAAGTCAATCGGCTTACCTGTTTCAAGGCAATTTCTTGTACTTGGCTGGAGGGGGCGGCCTGGAGTATGCCGTGTGGAGGATTGGCTGAGCTTGCCGATGGGATATCCTCTGTGGCTTCATCGGTGGTTGGCCCTTGGGGTACGATGGCCGATGGTATGTCCTGTACAGGAGGATTGACTGCTTGCTCAGTTGCATCGATTGGCTGGCTTGCAGACGTTGGGGCAGATGTGGGGATCGGCATGGACTTCCCGCTCCCACAAGCAAGTATGTGCTCGGGATAATAAATCTGTGACTTGACCAGGGTCCATGCAACGGACGGTCCTTAATTGACACGGATAGGGAAACAGTGCAACCCAGTTATGCCCTGTGGCCGTGGGACACAACTTGCTACACCCACCAATACCAATACCACATCCCTGCCCGGTCGCTATTTCCTTTTATCATTTTACCCAGAATGTAATAATAATGTGAGTAACCTCCTATTGTGAGTAACGACAGGTTACTAACTCTACCGATGAACCTAAGCAAAGCAGCTACACGACCCTATACTAGTAAGACTCATGGGTAGATATATAGATGCATGTGGGTATCATAAAATTCCTGAAACGTAAATGAACAACATTTAAATATATATAAAGACTTGCAAAAATATGGGTTATGCACCGGGGCTTGCCTTGGGTAGCCGCAAAGTCAGAGGTGTCAGTCGCAGGCGGCTCCTGGAACTCCTCAGGTACAAAGATTTCCTCCTCGTACTCCTCGATGACTTCCTCGTAGTCCTGCTCCTCCGCGGCCACGTACTCGACCTCCTCGTGATCTACATGCATGCAATGATAATACCTCACTTAAACAGGTGACAACGGTAACTCTAAAACAACAACTATTAAGCTAGTTAGCTAACTCTAATGACCAACATGCCAAATCATCCACTGCCCTTAAAAGCAATAGCTAACCGGTCTACAAGTTTCCTACCAACCAAGTTGCATCACTTTCTTTTGTTATCGTTTCGACGTCTACTCGATTAGAAGAGCTTAATTACCACATCTAGCAAGCTACTAAAATGCTACAAAAGTTTTAGTAAGTACATCACATAGCCATTAAGCTGCTGTAAAAATTTTAGGGTTAAAGCTATTATGGTTTCGCCACAACAACTCCTACACAATTTAATATCTTAATAACAATCATTTTTACATCGGTTTAAAAAGGCTTAGCCTCACTATAGTTATACGTGAAGTGATTACATCAATTGCTAGAGCATGAATCTACCGATCTAACAAAACTGGTCTCGCAATTTTTGGACGCTTAAATAATTTATTACAATTTTCCAAAGTATAGCCACTTACATGAAATCATAACTAATTTGATTTCTCTAAGAAAAGGGGAAACTCTAATTGACTGCGCGGCCCAACCTAGGCGGCCCACGGCGCTACGCGCACGCGCGGCCAAACCGCGCGAGGCGGCCCGCGGCCAAACCAGGCACTATTCCCACCCTCAAGGGTTTTGCAAGAAAACCCTTCCGAAAAGTTGTCTTCACCACCGGCGGTCCCTGACACGCCCCCACACGTCGGTGCGGCATTGGCCGGCACTAGCCGGTCACGTCGGCCACCTAGGGTCCCTACCGACCCGGCTAGCAGGCCGACCTGCATTAACAGCTCCAACGCCTACACTAGGCGGAGGTAAGGGGGCAGCTGAGCTCGCGAAACCAGTGGCCACGAGGAGCGGCCATGCACGACGGTGGCACGGCCGTTCCGGCCACCCAAACCCACCGCGAAACCACCAACTGCCGCTAGAGCATCCCTGACCTACCCCGGTCTTGGCCGCAGTGCTCGAAGAAGTTGGAGAACGGCGGGGGAGGCTGGCCACGAGCGACCCGTGGGGCTAGGCGGCGCACCGCGGTGACACGCCCGTGGCAACGATGGCCAGGTGGCACACGGGTCTCTGGGGCGGTGCGCGGGGTGGAGGGTAGGCGAAGGCGAAACTGCGGGTGCTTTCAAGTGGACTCGAGAAACACGGCTCACCAGCAATTGAGGAACGCAGGCGAGCTCAGCCTAAAAGGCCCAATGCCGGGCAAACTCCAAAATTGGAGCTCAGTGGCAAGCAGCCCGGGCAGAGGTGGGGACGGGCGACTGGGACACTAGGTAGCGGAGCACTGCGCGCAAACAATTTTGGCCGAGGCGGCTCCACCGACTGCAGCCGACCAGCGTGAACTGGCGAACAAGGCGGCATGGGAGGAAAGGAGAGGTCAGCGGCCACGTCACTTTCGAACGGCAGCTGGACGACGCGCGCATAGGGGGGATACGCCCAGACGAAACACTGAGGCAAGGGGGCGTGCACGGCAGACCGGTCAGCTGGCCAGGACGCGGACACGACACCGCGCTAACCCTGGGCGTGCACGCTACATGACGACAGCGGCAGCGCGGGGCAGCGGGGGACAGCGAGCGATTGCAGCCAACCAAGGCCGAGTAGGACGCGCCGGCCCGCCTAACCCGACAACGCAGCCAAGCGCAGGCACGGGACGGCCCGAGATGGTGACCGCGAACACAGAGCCGACAACCGAGACTAGGTTACATGCACGAATTTTAAAGCACGTGAAAACCACTGCCCTAGCTCGACTATGGCTTAACCATCTGGACTACAGCCTAGAGGGCACCAAGGGCTGTCCCCAGAAGCCAAAACACGACTAAGCTACTAGCAAGTTAAAGCAAGGTAAAGCTCGCGAACACGAGGTTGTCAACTGCTTCTAAGCTCACTGTTCTCGTCATAGTTTTGGTTTTAACTTCGATTTCCAAGCTAGTAAAAACATGAGCTAATATTCTTATTATGCGAATACGCTCGTTTCACTGCCATGAACAAAGTTTGTACTTCAATTTTTATTAAAGTGTTGCACACATGTTCTATAACAGTTTTGCTAGATAAAAAAATCGTTTTTGAACTCTATCGATATGACACAGTTATTACGGCAACTTCTATTCAACATTTTCGTTAGCCATTTAGAATTTAACAGAATGATTCTACGAACTACGACATAGGCTAAACACCTAAATACAAAGCTCAAGACACGTTTTGGTGAGTTGACACGCGCGGTAACACCGAGGGTGTTACAGTGTCATATCTCAATTTTCTAATAATAAATCAATATCTTTGGTATGATATAGATATCTATGGATACCTTGTTTGATTTTCACATACAAATCATGGAGTGACTTGAATTGTGCACAATTTATGTTGTGGTTTAGATTTTGATTCAGAATGTGAAATCCAATGAAAACTTGTCTACCTTAATCAAAAATCATTTTGTCTACAAATGATAAAAGTATGGGAACATAGTTTATACATGCGACGGGCATTGATTATATTTAACTTTTAAAGTATTAGTTTATAAACTTGAACATCATATGCATAAATTTGTGTTAGAATTGTACCTTCCTAAAAAATAATTTTTTAGGATGTTCATTCATTTTCTAATAGCAAATTGGTAAGACTCAAATCTATGCTCAGAAGATTGTGTAGTTATCCAACACAACAAGTAACTGCAAACAAGATAGAGTACGCTACACAGTAGAGAAGCTAGTGCTATGGAATACAATGATCCATAGTTACAAATAATTGATGTTTTCAGTTGCCTAAAGACAATTATTTCAAACTTTGATTTCGCATTTCTTTTTACATATTTGATTTGAGTGTTTGGACATGGTAATTATTGTAAAAATGACGGAGGGCTCCAGAGATCCCACATTTCTCGTTTGTTGTATGATTCTACTATTCTTTTTTATGGAACCAGTCTACTATACTTTCATGCAAATCTACAACAAGCCGATGTGATTAAACATGTGATACACACTTATGAGTGGCAACTAGTCAGGGTAAATGAAGCAAAGTTCTACTCCCTAATATTTGGGCCTCATTGCATAAAAGAAGTACAAGAATAGATAAAAAAAAGTGCATGCAGTGGAGCATACTGAAGGAACGGAAACGACGACCAGAGGGGGGTGAATGGGAGCCTCAAATTTCTCACTTTTGACCACTGTCCCAAAATGAACCCCCAAAAGGCACATAAACAAAAGCTACAAAAACACGAGCCACCAAAAGTCAAGAGACCCTAGAAAAGTTCCTTAGATCGCTAGAAACCCAACGCAAAAAACAGAACTCGAATCGGAGATCGAACGGGCGAGAAACGAACAAAACAGCATAAAACAGAGAGTTGCGGACTGTCTGCTACAGTACCCCGGACTGTCCGGCGGCCAGAGAAGACGAAAAACACTGCTAAACTGGTTCTATACGCTGTTGGAAAATGAACTACGGACAGTCCGCTACTGTAGCGCGGACAGTCCGCTGTTCAAAAACAGCGAACCCAAAAATCAGAAACAGCTTCTGCTCGCGAAGTGAACAGTAACATCGGACTGTCCGCTGTTCACTGGCGGATTGTCCGGGAATCGCGAATCAGCAAGAACAGAGTGCCCGAAAAATCGCCTCCTCCCTTGGTTCGCCCGATTTGTGGCCAAATCAACACCAACTGCCACCAAACTTGGTATACATGATCATAAGACAGTAGGGGAGCTACCTCTAAGAGGTCATCGTCTAATTTGAAGCCAATCAACAGAAAAATGAAGGGGAATGAAAAACACCAGTTCTTGAGATCTAGACCAAGAAATCGCCCGATCTGCGAGCTCGTGAGGAATTGGTTGATTTCCTTTGGTGAAAAGGCTCAACTCATGTCATAACTCAAATCAATGAAAAAGAACGGATCAAAATGGTCTAGAAACGACAAATCAGCTCAAGAACAAGAGGGAGAAGAGGAAGAATGCGAAGAACACATCACAAAACACAAGAGCAATTCTTCTTCTGATTTCCAAAGGACACGAGGAGAATTTGGGACTTTCTTTCCCACTCAAAAACTTGGTTCTTACACATATTCAAGGATTTGTGGACCTCTCTCTCACAAGAAACTAAGGGGAGGGGAAAACCCTAACAAGGATGAAAGAAAATACAAAATGGAGAAGGTGAGGGAGATGGGGGCTCCCTCATCCTATTTAACAGGGCTATTACACAATCTCAGTTTTGTCCCTGGATACAGTTGAGTCAAACCACTTAGCCGAAGGGCGTTATGGTCCAACCTGGTGTCATCTTCATCTGACGGCCACCGCGCCTCCTCATCAGTAGCTTCGCGTCGACGCGAACTCACTGATGCCGCCACGTATCGTCCGTTCCTTCTCGAAACGTCCGCCCGAGTTTTAAGACCCAAACCCGTAAACCCGCTACCGATGGTTTTGAGGCCCAAACCACCAAACCCGCTCACGAGTAGCGTACTCCATACGCGTCCCTCGCCGCTCAACACGTGTCACCGCCATCCTCGACCGCCCGGCCATCAAGTCCTCCGAGCCCCGCTCGACTTGCACGTCCTCCGTCTTGACTCGGTCAACACGGTCACTCCCATGTACACTTGCGCTTGTCGATGTCCTAGATGTCAGCCACCGTGGCTGGTCACCCGACCTCCTGGTCCCTCGGTCCAAGCCTCATGTCCGCCCTTCACCGCTCCCAGTCCATCAGCACGGCACGTCCCTACTTGAACTTCACCTCGCCGTCGACCACCGCCTCCGAGCTCCACACCTGCACAACACAAGCCAAGAGACATGTCGCACTTCCCAACTCACGTCGGGGTTAGGTCACACACTCAACCTTGATCGTAAGTCATGTTCACTCATCACAAATCAAATCACAAGGGCACATTTCAACCTTGTGTTCGCACATACACCACTAGAATTGAAATGGATCTGTTTGAGACCAAGCACACAAGCAAGGAACACCACCAGTTGCAACAGAAAAAGCAGAGGAAGAAATTAGCGCAGGATTGTGTGGGGGTGTTGTGCACATGTCAAAGAAGATTTGGAAGCATTGATCGTAGAGCTCCTTGCTGATTTGATCCAAGTTCTGTAGCCACCATCGTGCCAACGCGTCAAAGAAGAGTCTACCATCCCTGCAACCGAGCAGCCCCAATGGCAGCATGGTGGAGCTTCTTTTCTTTGTACGAACGTACTAATGAAGTCACCGAAGTCATCGCGAGTGAGGAGGTCGTTGCTTGCAAGCGCGTTGAAGCAGAGGAGCCCCTGGTGCGTCTGATGACTCGAGGCCCGTGAGCACTCGCTTGGCCCCGGATCCGAGTGCCGGTGAGGAGTGTGGGTACCGAATGCTCCACCACCAACCGAGAGGGGTTTGATCGCCGCCGTTCAGGGAATGGAGCTGAACGCTCCTCGGCCGCTAGGAGCGTGTGGGGGCAGATCGCAGATCGGAGACAAGCTAGGGAGAAGGAGACGGTGGCGCCATCACGCAATGATGGCTGCATCACGCGTGAATCCTGCCTGCCTGCCTCACGCCTAGACTCGCGGCAAGGCGAGCGCTGCGGGAACTATGGGCAAATGTGGGGCGACACGACCTGGACGAGTGGCTAGGGTTCCAGGGGAATAGAGCGGGGGTGCGCGCGGGGTGGACCAGATGGGTCCCAATTGTTGGTGCACTCCAATGCTATGTAAGAAAATAAAGCCAGTGGGGCGCATGGGTAGCCAAGAAGACGAGCGAGCGAAACGAAACGAATGAAAAGCCCATGGATGATTGCTCCACATATGTTTTTATGGCCTGTTTGGATGATGCGGTTTTTGAAAACCGAAGTATCACAAAACTGTGGTTTTATAAGCCAAAGAGACACAGAACCGTGGTTTAGAAAAAAAAAGAGGTCATGAGCGGAGTTTCTAAAACTCAAAAAGACTAGAGTTTTAATAAAACCATAGTTTTAGAGACTACAAGATTTGTTTCATCCAAATACCTAGTAGCTTTTTAAAACCAAAGTATTTTGTAAAACTATAGTGTTTTTCTTCAATACTTTAAAAATACTTTGTATCCAAACAAGCCCTCCTCCCTAGTTTTTTTTTTCAAATTATACAAGTACAGACCATCGTATGCTCAATACGTACATACAGTCATCCGTATAAACACACTACGTAAATCTACTCTTACGAGTATCTCCGATATTAGAGATTAGCTGACTTTTAGCCGCAGGATTCGGTAACGCCGGCGGATTGCATGAGGGCCCAGCGAGAGCGAGCGCAGAGATGCCATCGACTTTTCTGCGATTTGCAACGGCGGAGCGGGAACAAGAACAACGCAACAAGCATTTCGCTTCACAGACAGGGTCTGCCGTCTGCGTGCCCGCATCTTTGACCGCTTTGACCAATCCGCACAAGCGTGCGCATTGTGCGACCGGCTCGGTCTTACGGCACGCACGCACGCCCGCCCTCGTTTTCAGTTTCAACTGGCGTTGCGGTGGTTGCGTGGTTTATTATAAATAAAGGTGTGTTTAGTTTTCTATTTCACTAAAAAATTTTGAGTTTTGATTCATCATTTTGTAGAATAGAATTAAACACCATGTAAAATTTTTTGGCAAAAATGTATCTATTCTCTATTTTGGATTTTGACCCTCAAGAGGCCAAAAAACCAAAAAACTCTCACCCACCTAATGAAAAATTTGACATTTTGGATGGAACTAAACACACCCATAAAAATTTTAGCATTTTGCATTTCATCATTCCAAAGCAGTTGGCATTTTGCATTGCACTTTGTATTCCATGGGGAACTAAACACAGGGTGTGTTTAGTTGGTGAAAAGTAGGTGAAAAGTTACTGTAGCACCTTTCATTTTTATTTGACAAATATTATCAACCATGAAGTAACTACTACCTCCATCTAGAAAAGAATACAACTACGTGTTACGTGCCAGCAAAAGTAGTTCATGTTTGACTAAATTTTTAGCAAATACTATTCACATTTACGGCTCCAAAATAATTTATTATAAAAATACATTTTGTAATTAATTTAATGATATTTATTTGATATCATAAATATTGATATTTTTTTATCTATAATTGATCGAACTTAAGATACAAAACCATGATACTGTGCTAGAATTGCATTTTTTTGGACGGAGGGAGCAGGCTCAAAAGATTCGTCTCGACATTTACTGACAAACTATGCAATTAGTTATTTTTTTATCTACGTTTAATACTTCATACATGCGTCAAAGATTCGATGTGATGGGTACGCACAGCCTAAATAAATGGTAGCGTCCAAAGTTCGCCGTCGCTGTCAGACTAGCCACAGTGGGTACTCTAAAATGATACTCTAGAGCTTTAGAGTATGAATATAGAGTAAAAACTGTTGCACTGGGTACTCTAAAATGATACTCTATCCTTTCTCTCACTCTATCCCCTGTTCGGCTGAGCTTATCAGCATGGCTTATCAGCCGTGGAACAGTGTTTTTCTCTCACAGCAAATCAGCCACAGCCGACTTATAAGCCAAAAAAAACAGCCTGCCGAACAGGGCCTATATTTAGAGTAGTACAATGCTTAGGCCTGGTTTAGATGGCAAACTCTGGAGGCAAAGTTTGCATAGTAAGTGTCCCGTCACACTGTAGCAATTTTATTTTTATTTGGCAATAATTGTCTAAATATTGATTAATTAGACTTAAAATGTTCGTCTCGCAAAGTACAACAAAACTGTGTAATTAGTTTTTGATTTCATCTATATTTAGTACTTCATATATGTGCCGGTATTTTGATGTGACGAGGAATAAGAATTCTGCATAGTGAATTTGGGAGACAAACTTTAGAATCTAAACAAGAGCTTACTCTATACTCTATAGTAGCGGCCCCACTAGCTAAATAAAGGGGAAAAATGTTATAACTCACAAACTAAAAATCCAAATTAAATTTCGATTGCATCATTAAATTCGTCTCAATAAATCATTTAAAACTAGATCACACATAGATATATTTAGATAAAGTGATAAGTGGGTCCTATAGTAGATAGAGAATAATATAGAGGATGAATGGATGTGAAAGAATTAAGTATAGATGAGAGAGTCTCGCCAACTAAAACGTACAGAGGATGTGCATGTAGAGAGGCTGACACAGGCCAGCCGGGAAAACACTGCTCATCGACGCCGATGGAGCGTGCCTTGGAAAAGAACTTTTCAGCGGAGGTACTAGAGGCAAAGGAAATGGCCGCCCCCACCATGTTGTCCTCGAGCGAACACGCTGGGCCTGGGAAGCTTTACTCATCGGCCACCGCTGTCGGTCGTATCAAATATTTGACATATACATATATTAAATATAAATAAAAAAAAACTAATTATATATATTATGATAAATTTTTTAAATCTAATTTATTCATGATTTGACAATTTTGTGCTATAATAAACATATGTTAATGACGAATTAAAATAAATTCGTCTCGTAGTTTCAAGACGAGTTTTTTTTATGAGTAGCTGAACACTCTTCGGACATCCCTTAAACATCGATGCCCCAAAATTTTTCGCCACACCATACATGCCCGACACCACGTGTGACTCTGGTTGTTTTAGGGTCTCGATGGGCGGCGTTGGTTGTTTTCGTTAGTACTCCGTACTCCGTAGTATACACAGCTATATTCTTTCGTAGCACGTGTGTGAAGACCTGACCGCCTGAGGCAGCAGCTGTCCTACCACGGTGCCTCCACGCTGGCTGTCGCTGCTGTGCTGCTGCCGTCGCACCGTATCTGTCCTAGATACATTAGGTTTTTTTTGGAGGAAACCATAGATACTGTACATTCAGTCTCAGCAGCCGGTCAGCAGAAAGTTTGGTAGGGCCTTCAAGATTCCAATGTGGACGGACGTGGTTGGCCTCTGGGCTCTGGCTGTAGTTATGGGCTGGTTAACGAACCAGCCGCGGTTGGGCTGAAGCCACAAATCTATGACAGGCCAACTCCACAGTATCGGGCTGGACTACTTACTATAAAAATGCTGCAAAAGCAAAACAGTGCAGACGAGGCTCGTCAGGAGACCGACCCACTAGGCTGTCAGCTCTCAAAGCAGTTCCACACACTCTTCGATTTAAAAAAAGGGTGTCCAAATCAGCCATGGGCTAGCTAGGCCTTCCGAAAACTTGACCGGCCGCGAGCTAGAAGTCCGGTATACATGCCGACGCAATAGATACATACATACATACATACAGTACTTCAGTGCGGCGACGAAGCTCACGGGAGACAAATGATGAAAAAAAGAGAGATGAAAGCTTGGAGATCATCATCGTATCCACAAGTACAGCGACATGCACGAACACGGCCGGTCAGCCCTGGTCGGCCCCCGGGTTTCACCTCCCGCTCCCGGCCTCGCCGTCGGCCCGTCGCTTTTTTCTCGGTGACCCTTCAACGCGCTCGGCGCTGGCCGCTTTTCGCAACCAAGGAATCCTGGCGAATCTGCCGGTAGGCAGCGACCTCTCTAATTGCTTTGCCCGGGCCAGGCTCTTATCGAGATCCTGTAAATTAAAGCACAGGCTGACCATGACGGCTCGATCGGCGCCGCCACCGGCGGAAGAGATAAGCCTCTGCTGCTATATGATAGTACTGCGCGATGGATCCAAGAGTGCGTGGCGTGGTCCCTCACGACCACATATATTTGAGACGACCATCATGAGAGCTACCGCCGGCCCTCAAAGACGACCATCATGTCGCGCGCGGCGGTGCTACGCTACGGTTTGTTTAGCGCGTGCCGACGTACGGCTCTGCCAGGGAACTGCTCCCTCCGTCCTATTTAAAATGACGTTTTAAACTCCATGCCATCTTGTTTAACCATTCGTCTTATTCAAAAATTTTATATAAATATTATTTATTTTGTTATAACTTATTTTATCATTAGAAATACTTTAATAACAATTTATTTATTTTATAATTTATATAAAAAATTAAATAAAACGAATGATCAAACACGGCGGCCGGAAATCGGAAACGTCACTTGTAGTGGGACGGAGGGAGCAGGGCAGTGGCAGTGCCATGGCAGCGCCACATGACAATGCGTGGCCAGCGGCGACTGGCGATGGTGCGGAAGAAAGCGCAGGAGCAGCAGGCGAGTGCAGCAGCAGCGGCAGATCCGAAAATCGATCGGTCGTCGGCAGGTCCAAAGCTTGGTTGCTTCATGCATGATCGGACGGTTGTACAGTAGTAAACACATTCCACACGCGATGAGTGTGAGGCCGAAGCGTCCGTTCCGTAATGATGGTAAAGCTACCATAATTGCTTTGCTCAGGCTGTTTACTTTTTGTTTCTTCTCTCATCCATCTGTACAATTGCTCTACTAGTCTAGCTGCAGCCAGTGCCGGTCCTGAGTTTTTCGAGGTCTACGTCGAGAACTAATATAGAGGCCCATAGTCCACTTTCAAAAAATATTTATGTACATTTCTCTATATATAGTCTCACATATACACATCAACTTAGATAATATTCACCAATATGTCTCGTGCTTTATTATCAAGTTTATCCCAATTGCTTGGATCATAGATATCCGAAGTGTAAACTGGTTGCTCATCAATACTAGTAGATTGTTCTTGTGCACCCGATGCATGAATGGTGTTCTCAGGGTCACTTACATTGTTACCATCGATGCCGATGTCGACATTTTCTTCCTCATTCTCATTAGTTGCTTCATCCACAGCAACTATCGCCAACTCATCAGGATTCGTCGAAGGAGCCGTACTACTCTTGAAAAATTTATCAAGAGGTCCTCTCTGTGATTCTGTCAATGCATCCGTAAGTCTTTTCCTTTTCCTTTTGGAAGCACCAGATTCAAACTTTCTAGATGACATTATGTCCCAAAATCCTAAAATTTAAATAAACAACACACAATCAATAGTTAAAAAGTGCAAGGGTATGTAAGCTACAATAAATAAATTAATCATCAATATGTTAAACCAAACGAACTGTGCTTAGCTATGGATGGGAATGTGATCCTCTCTGTCCTCTACAGTGGTGAAATCCCCTGGTGATTGATGAACTGATGCGGCTGTGAACGGATCATGGATGAGGATGATGGGAGTTGGGATCAAATGAGTCCTAAAAATTATTGATCTGCTCAATTACCTGTGTCTAAGTCCGGTGGCCTTAGAAGTGTACAATTGATCCTGATGCATTGCGTCCGGCGGCCGCGGCGCAGCATGTTCGCAGTTTGCCGGTTCGCTTCGTCTTCTAACGAATAGGGTGACACCTGAGGTCCAAAAGCCTACAATAGACCAGACCTGTGCTACTTGCTGTGTTGGGCCATAGGACTATTGGAGCCCAAGTATACGTATACATACAACATATTAGTACTAATCTACTATGTGGGGTGAGGCTCACCTAAATCAGAGGCCAGGGTCGGCCGCACACCCTGCCCACCCCCAGGGCCGGCCTGGCTGCAGCTGATGGGGAATTTAGGTAGGCAACAGCCAACAACAGTGCGCTTACGAATTCGTAGCGCCATTGCACTTTTCTGACACTTTCCATGAATGGATCGTGGTGCACACGTGCACCCGGGCCATGTGCAGCTGTGCTGACCTCTCGTCCTCTCCTCTCCAAATGCTGTGCCGTAAGACTGTCGGTACTGCATGCATACAGTAAACCGGCACTGGAGGAGCATATAGCACAAAGAGATGCTGCAACGGGTACGACAAAGTAAACACTACAGGCACGGCGTTCGCTATATCTGGAGGAGTAGGTTCGTCCTGTACCAGGCCAGAGGCCCCACCACGCGCGGGAGCTGAGCATGCGCGGAGGCAGGAGTGGGAGAAAACCATGCATGGCTCTGTCATCTAGCACGGGCCTCACTATTCAACATACAATTTAAGTAACTAAAAAATGTTATAACTCACAAACCAAAACCCAAATTAAATTCCGATTGCATCATTAAATTCGTTTCAATAAATTCTTCAAAACTAGATCTCACATAGATATATTTAGATAAAGTGATAAGTGGGCCCTACAGTTGATAGAAGATGATATAGAGGATGGATGGGTGCAGGAGAAATGAGTATAGAGGAGAGAATCTTGATAACCAGGATGCATAGAGGATAAAAATAGAGGATTATGAGTGCGGATAGCCTAAGAACATGCAGTGAAACGGCACTCCTGCAGGGTTACTGCTAGTAGTACGGAGTAGTAGCCATGTCGGCCAGTGCATCTAGCCGCCAGCTCGGCCATCAGCACGCCACAGCTGACTTCCCAGCGAAACTGGGAATATACTCATCTTAGTAGGCTAATATAATGGCGTTAACCGACAGCGCACCGTTCCATGTTCATCCACGTCGGCATTCACCACTCATGTACCTCCCTTATTAGAGAATGTGGAATCCAATACTGTGCTCAAGTGTAGAATAAGATTTAAGAACATCCTCGGTTGTTGTTAATCATATCTCAGTAGGTAATCCCACTGGTGTACAGGAAAATATATGTTTAAGCCATGTCTTGTCAAAGTGACATGATCCTATCTGGCCAGGAGAGAATATTGGCTCCTTACCGTTGCTTTTCTTCCCTCTCCTCCTCCATAGGTTTTGGGCAGGTCAAAAGAGAGAGAGAGAGAGGATTAGACATTAGTATATGTAATCGAAAGGAATCTGTGTAAAAAAAGGTGAGTGTTAAATATTAATTAACCTCAAAAGATGATAAAGGAAGGAATTTGTGTTTGTACTGCTACCATGATGTATGCTGTGTGTGACATGTGGTGATGTAGTTCGGGCATTTTACAAAAAAGAGGGTTGAGTTTGTCGTGTCAGCTCCCCTTTTTGGTTGGGCATCATCAGTAGATAATAATTCAATGTTGATGTAACCTAAGGTTCTACAAGTGTTAGACTATATATCAAGATTCTTTCTAGCTCATTGAATACAATTTACATGTATATCTAGAATTCAACCGAATTTGGATTATACGGGACTATGAACCGCTTGCAAAGGGTGGGGCAATCATATACAAGAGTTCAGTCCTGTATGCTGTCTAGTGGTATTATCGGTGGTTAAGAATTTCTTTTCAAACAAAGTGTAGCTCAGCTGATTAAAGTTTTTATAGTGGAGCATGTCGAACCGGGTTCAAATCGTCGATTAGACATGAGTGCTCGCATTTTAAAAAAAAATTAACAACACTGTTCTCTTATTTTTCATATTCTAGGG
Source organism: Saccharum spontaneum (assembly GCA_022457205.1). Classification (NCBI taxonomy): domain Eukaryota; kingdom Viridiplantae; phylum Streptophyta; class Magnoliopsida; order Poales; family Poaceae; genus Saccharum; species Saccharum spontaneum. The sequence goes on from CM039613.1 coordinate 50,805,035, forward strand.
TTCTCGTAAGGGCGGTGCAGAGGCAAAGCTACATAGAGATTAGATGGGTGCAAATGTGCCCCCTAAAAATTGTAAAACAGTAATTATATCTAAAACTTCACCATATATGCACGCATATAACACATGTCTATGCATCCATAAAACAAGTGCACTCTCATCTAATTTGTTTTAGCTTCGCCACTACATACATGTCATCTCTGGATGCACATGCTGAGCACCATCCATCGTATTCACGGTCGTTCTATTAATTGTTTGCAAAAGCTAATGATATAGATGCACGTGGTTGAACACATTGTTCAGAAAGTAACCGGTGATTAGCCTCTCATGTTTCATATTATAAGTTGTTTTGATTTTTCTAGCTAAATATTTTTTTGTTATGCATCTAGATATATGCTCTGTCTAAACATATAATTTTTAATATGTATTTAGAAAAGTCAAAACTTACAATTTAGATGGAGTACTTCAAACTGCACCTCATTGATCTTGGACTAGTTGTGCGTTAAATATTAGTGCTGGACAATGTGCTAAAAGACAGGAGGAGGCCGGCCAAGCCTCCTCACTGCCAACGTACGGACACCTGTGCGACGTCCGCCAATATATCCCTCAGTGAGGGACTCTAGTCTTCCATATACATGTATGGCTGATTGGCTGAATTTCTCCTAGCGCTCTTCTCTGATCCAGAACCCGCTTCTCTAAGTCTACACTTCGATCAACCTCAAATCCAGTTCTCACTACTACAAAAGTGATTCGCGAAGGCGGTCACAAAATTTAGTTGTCTCCTAAAATACCTGAGGATTTTCGGAGATGGTCATTTTATTTGCGAAGATGGTCACAAATTGTCCTATCTCCTAAAACAAATTTACAGAGGCAGTAAAAAAAGTCCATCTCCTAAAATACATTAACAGAAGAGGTCCGTCTCCGAAAATAGAGGTTGAGACGGACCTCTCAAGAAAAAGGCCCAAGAGGCCCGTTACCTGTGTTTGGATGCTCCTATCAACCTGCTCTCTCAGATCTGAACTCTCTCTTCTTTCTCTCTTCTTTTTCGGCGTGCTTGAGTTACAAGGGGTTGCTAAGTATTCTAATGCGTACCAGTCGAGAGCTCCCTACTCCATCTTATATACCCCGGGGATAGGGTTACATAGATGGTATTACAGAGATATTTTTAATTAGTTACTTGGAAATTATAACATAATGGTTATTGTATCTTATAGAAATCGGCGCCCAAGCTTCCTACGTAGGGTTACTTGTTCACCACGTCCAATGACGTACCCTAATTCAGGTGGTGGGCCTCATCTTCGCCAGCCTCGGCCCATCCCAATAGTAGTGTGCTTATATCAACGTGATGAGGTACCATGGGTCCATATCACCGATAGGTACAAGAAAGAACACTATTTAGTTTATTTGAAACGTCATAGGTGTGAAGAAAATTATTTAAACGTAGAACGTATGTGGCATAAATTTTTGCCTGAAAATTTTAGACGGTTAAATCATCAAATAAATTAATGCGTATATATTTTTTTGATAAATCTCATAATTTTTAACGTGTGTTCTTTTTAACATTATTGATCTACTGTATATATATAGATAGAAATAAATGCCTCTGCCGTCTTTACTTACCTTTTCAACGCGCCAGAAATGCGCAAAACCAACAACGCGGCAGAGTCTTCCCATTTGCTGCGTGCGATACAAGCATGGCTGCAAGGGGGATGATGATCTCCATTCGATCGCCACCGGGAACAAAGTACATATGATGATACAGTGCATTATTGATACGATCCATAGTGGGCCCTCAACTTGTTCGATCTCGCGGAACCTATTCCACGGGCAGGAAAGGGTGGTCGAGAGAGGCCGTGGGGCGCGAACGCCTCAGCGCCCTCCATCGTCCCTAGCTTCTTCGTTCACTGATCCTATACAACGCAGAAAACCCTGGCACCAGGCCTTTTGCAGCCTGTTCGGTTCGCTGGTTTATTGTGGCTGAAAGTATTGTTCGCTGGTTTGTTGTGAGAGAAAAACACTGTTAGATGACTGCTGATTTGGCTGATAAGCTCAAGCGAACAAGGCGTTGATTAGCCGGCCGGCCTGCCACGGCACCCCCTATAAAAACCCGGCGAGCCTGCATACATGACACAGCACAGCAACATCTACCCTTGAATCTGTAGCAGCTCTCACTTCTCTCTTCAAGCTAGCAGCTCTTTTTGCACATACTGCAAGAGGGAAGGCGGGAGAAGAGGAGAGGTGGACTTCGGCAAAGGTAATTCTTCAATGCACGCATGGCATGTGCTTGTAGAACGTACACCCACTGCTGCAATCTTATCCTATCTCTTGCATTATATTGGTGTGATATGATGCGTCTTCTTGCAAGGTCTGGGTCTCGGTGCATGGTCTTGGTCTGTGTCAGTCAGTGCACACTGTCCCACCACTCCCCGTGAGATAGATCTCGGATCGGGATGTTTTTTTTTTTTGAACTGTGATCGGGATGGTGCATCCAGGCAAGTTGTTATACCGTAGATAGCCAGCAAAAATACCCAGCAGTAAAACAGTATAACACTGTTTTCCGTATACTTCAAGTTCATCCCAAAGAGAGAGCAGCAGGAGCAGGATGCCGGAAGGTAAAAAAGCATGGTTCCGTGCAACTGTGCAAGTGCAAGATCCCCTATTCCCCTGCCGTGGTCACCCACACGGACACGGCCACACCTTCCAGGCAACAGCCTATAAATTGCTGCCATCACCCACACCCACACACTCACTTCACCAGCTACCCAACCACGAGCAAGTGGAGTGGTAGGCTATAGCCTATAGGCAGCTCAGTGAGTGCTGGAGTCGTCGCCCGCCTCTGAATTCTACGCTGAGTCTTCGCGCGCGCTTCGTTCTACGTCTAATTCCGTGTCTTTCAGCACGTTTTAGTAGCTCGATCGTCTTGTCGATCGGTGGCTATATAAATTGCCGCGTAAGTCACGTTGCTGAGCACCTCATCCAGAGCACCAATTAGTAGCCTACTAGCCTCGGACTGTGTCTCCTACGATATCCAGCTCGCTCTGTGCTCTAGCTGCAGTCTCACTGTTCGGGTGTTGTATTTGTAACTGGTGCAGATAGGGGAGAACGGTACCGGTGTGCCCGCCAAGCACTACTACCCTGCGGCGGCCATGGAGGTGACCTCGGTGGAGCTCGGCCACACGGCGGCCTCCAAGTGCTACGACGACGACGGTCGCCTCAAGCGCACCGGTAAGGAGAGCTAGCGCGGCCTGGCAACAAGCAGCCAGCTGTACATGCTACGTCTGCCTGCCTGCCGTGCTTCTTCTTCGTCAGATAGATGCAGAAAGCTGATGGTCATGCTCTGTCGTGAAGGGACGATGTGGACGGCGAGCGCGCACATTATCACGGCCGTGATAGGGTCCGGGGTGCTGTCGCTGGCGTGGGCCATCGCGCAGCTCGGTTGGGTGGCAGGCCCCGCCGTCATGCTGCTCTTCTCCTTCGTCACCTACTACACGTCGGCGCTGCTCGCCGACTGCTACCGCTCCGGCGACGCGTGCACCGGCAAGCGCAACTACACCTACATGGACGCGGTTAACGCCAATCTCAGTACGTGCGAAAACCCCCGCGCACGCATATGCCATTTGCCCGTCGCGGAGCGAGACCTGACTCTCTTTGTTTCTTCCGACCCTGTCGGTCGTTTCGTCGAGCAGGTGGCATCAAGGTCCAGCTCTGCGGCTTCCTGCAGTACGCCAACATCGTCGGAGTCGCCATCGGCTACACCATTGCCGCCTCCATTAGCATGCTGTGAGTACATAGAAAAAGACCACGAGAACCGACCGCACGTTTCTAGCTTAATTTGGTGACGTGACGAACTGACGTGTGCTGCTGCGTGTACATACACAGGGCGATCAAGAGGGCCAACTGCTTCCACGTGGAGGGGCACGGGGACCCGTGCAACATCTCCAGCACGCCGTACATGATCATCTTCGGCGTGGCCGAGATCTTCTTCTCGCAGATCCCGGACTTCGACCAGATATCGTGGCTCTCGATCCTCGCCGCCGTCATGTCCTTCACCTACTCCACCATCGGCCTGGGCCTGGGCATCGTCCAGGTGGTGGCCAACAAGGGCGTTCAGGGCAGCCTCACGGGGATCAGCGTCGGCGCGGTCACCCCGCTCGACAAGGTGTGGCGCAGCCTGCAGGCGTTCGGCGACATCGCCTTCGCCTACTCCTACTCCCTCATCCTCATCGAGATCCAGGACACCATCCGGGCGCCGCCGCCGTCCGAGTCCAAGGTCATGCGCCGCGCCACCATCGTCAGCGTCGCCGTCACCACGCTCTTCTACATGCTGTGCGGGTGCATGGGCTACGCCGCGTTCGGCGACAACGCGCCCGGGAACCTCCTCACGGGCTTCGGCTTCTACGAGCCCTTCTGGCTCCTCGACGTCGCCAACGCCGCCATCGTCGTCCACCTCGTCGGAGCCTACCAGGTCTACTGCCAGCCCCTCTTCGCCTTCGTCGAGAAGTGGGCGCAGCAGCGGTGGCCCAAGTCCCGCTACGTCACGGGCGAGGTCGACGTCCCGCTCTCCCTCGCCGGGGCCGCCGGCCGGTGCTACAAGCTCAACCTGTTCCGGCTGACGTGGCGGACGGCGTTCGTGGTGGCCACGACGGTGGTGTCCATGCTGCTGCCCTTCTTCAACGACGTGGTCGGGCTCCTGGGCGCGCTGGGCTTCTGGCCGCTCACCGTCTACTTCCCCGTGGAGATGTACATCGTGCAGAAGAAGGTGCCCAGGTGGAGCACGCGGTGGGTGTGCCTGCAGCTGCTCAGCCTCTCCTGCCTCACCATCACCGTTGCCTCCGCCGCGGGCTCCGTCGCCGGAATCATCTCTGACCTCAAAGTGTACAAACCGTTCGTCACCACCTACTGATGACTGATCGATCGTCGTTCGGTGCAGTCAAAACATTTGCATGCACAGATGATTAATTGGCGCCTGGTATGTGCAGTCTTTAATTAAACTAGGCATTAATTAATTACAACACGGTAAGAAAAAAGGGAAAGAAAAAGGTGATTATTGGTACCGTGTTCTAGTGATGCGTAGCTTGCATCGCTGATTTACCGTGTCATCCTTGCTAATTTCCATTGTTTGTGATCTGGTTAACTGAAAGGCTAGTGAATTAAGAGACATCAGATAGTAGTAGTGTGTGTTCCCAAGTCAAATGCAAAATTGTCGGTACAAAACTCATGTAAAATGTCTGTATTCCAATCCAGAATGTGTTCATAATAAGGGGGAAAAAACATGCTTGTTCCTACGAGACTCTACAACTTCTTACATGCCATGGTTACATAATTTGAGGCTTTGACCTATTTCTTCGTGGTATTTGAGGGCAACATTTCAGCATCCATCATTTCTTATGCCAAAGCTTGAATAGAGAGAGATTTGTGAGTGCGTGTGCACGCTCGCATGCGTGTGTTTAAAAGAAAGATACTGCACATTTACTTGATACTTAAAATAGACATGTATAGATTGTTGAATGCTCCGTTCTGATAATAAGCACTTAGGGTATGTTTATTGGTTGGTGCCTTGACGGGCACATCTATCAGATAACAATTTTTTTCTCGAATACGCATAAGGTTTGCATATAATTTGTATCAAGGAAAAGTAGAGTTTACACAACGCGCCCTTGGGCGCACCAGTGGGAAAGAAAATTACAATGAAGTTCAGCCCTCCCTAGCAAAGCAAAAGAAGAACACTATTACTCGCTAACTAGACAACCCAATTGGCGGCCCCGGCTTGGATCCATATTGACCCGCAGCATACTTGATGGTTGCGAGAATTTGCTGGAGCTGGACCAAGGTTGCCGTGCTATGGAAGCATCTCCCATTGCGCTTTTTCCAAAGCTCCCAAGCCACTAAAGCAAACGAGGAATCAGCACCTCTTCTTGCTTGGCCGTGCCACTTAAACCTCCATGAATGCCACCAATTGAGCCAAGACTGGTTCCCCACATGGTTGGCATCGACACCGAGCGACGCCAGAATATTCCACCACACCTGCCTGGACTATGAGCATGATGCCAGGATGTGATCAATGGTCTCAGCTTCCTGATCGCATAAGAAGCAGCTGTCAGCTGCCGAGAGCCCGAGAGACCAAAATCAATTGTTTGGATTGCTGCTTGTCCACGCAAACTTGCATGGGCAAACAACCTGGATCGTAGCCTTTCAGGTATTACCTGACCAGACAATTGATCAAGGTCCTAACTCCTAAGCGCCTAAAATCAGACGTGTGGAAGCGCTACGTGACCTAGACAACTTTGCCGTACCTCGTTACAAACAGGCCGAATATTCGAATGTTCATCGTGCTCCCAAGTCCCAACTAGCAAAAACAGGAGGAGCATCGTCTGCAGTGCAATGAGAAAGTGAGCAACACTAGCATGGATTCATGCATGCCGACAACGCCAGAGTTTGTAAACCGAATACAAAATGATCCTACTACACGGTGCATCTCGAAACAAAAAGAAAAAGGCACGGAAAGAGAGTTACTTTTATGAATTTCCACTCCCCGGTAGCCGGTAGGCTCACAGCATGAACAACGTGACGATGCAGACGCTGATGTGTGATCACTGATCAGAAAACAGAAATGACCAAAAGCTAGGCTCCTCTGTTACACGGCAACTGGCTCGGTCCCGGGCTCCCTGCGAGATCCCAAGTGAGATAAGGTGGAGAGGCGCACCCACAACCAGAAGCAGAGCAGGGCAGGGCAGCGCAATGGCGCGACGGCGACACGACGGAGAGGCACCGGTACGTTCCGCGGCGGCGTTGCAGCCACACGCCCCGCGCAGAGCCATGGAGGAAGCCCCCCGAAAGGCAGAACGACGACGAAGGCACGGGAACGTTTCGCGGCAGTAACATACTGTACATCTCGCTTTCTTCTTTGGTCGCGCACTCGCCCTCGCCATGGTAGTGCATGTTCCACTTCCGCGGCAGCAAGCAGCCAAGCACGTTCCACGCGGGCTGGAAAGAAAAGACCCGGCCGGGGGAGCCGCCGAGGAGGCTCTAGGAGGGTAGGCGAAAGGGACATGGAGATCTCCTCGTCCCGCCGTGTCAGCATCGGAGGGATCCCCTGGGCTGGGAGGACGCGACGTGCCCTGAACAACTCCGGCCACCACGACTGGTCGGATGGATCGGACGGCGCCTCCGCTCCGCCCCTGCTTTTTGCCCTCCTTTGCTGATTAGATTAGGCGACGGAAGGAAAGTACGGACGCCACATTACGGTCAAGCTTTTTCGGTTGCTAACTAATAATGGCGGCAACGGTGGCGGCAAAGGGAAGGCTCCGGGGAGATAGAGAAATCAAATAGTAGTAGTGTCTGTTGCCAAGTCAAATGCAAAGTTATGGTGCAAAACTCGTAAAATGTCCGTGTTCCAATCAATAATTATGTTCATAAGGGGAAAAAACATGCTTGTTCCCACGAGACTACAACAATTTCTCACATGCCATGGTTATAGAATTTGAGGCTTTGACCTATTTCTTCGTGGTATTTAAGGGCAAAATTTCAGCATCCATCATTTCTGATCCTAGAGCTTGAATAGACATTTAAAGACGGTTGAATGTTTGGTTCTCATAAGGCCAGTCTCAATGGGATTTCATGAGGAGTTTCATGCACATTAAATAGGGTGTCACTTCAGCTTTTTACATGAAACTAGGAGGAGAGAGAAGGGAAAGGTTTCATGGCCACAAAACGAATCAGCTAGGTTTCCAAGTCGTGGGAAACCTCATGAAATCCCGACTAAGAGCCTTACCATCGTTTCATCCGAGCGCAGCTTCTTCCTGACGGGTATAGCCGTGAGCTCCACAGTTTCATCCCGCGGGCGCGACTCCGTCGGGCTGGCCGTGAGCTCCGCCGGCCACAGTTTCCGTCGCGAGCTCTGTCAGGCCGTCCGCGAGCTCTGCTGCGGTCACGACTCCGCCGGTCGCCACACCCTGGAGAGCGGCCATGCCGTGGGTACGAGCTCCGCCACACGGGCGGTCGCGAGCTCCACCAGGCCGCGGGTGCGAGCTCGGCCGCGCGGGCGGGCGCGAGCCGCCACGCCGCCGGGCTCAAGCTCTGCCACGCCACGAGCTCCTTCGGCTGCCGGACGCGAGCTCCGCTGCCGGCCACCTAGCGTGGGGCTTCGCCGGCCACGGTGGGGAACATCCCGTTGGGCACGGCTCTGGTGGGAAAGAGAGAGGGAAGAGAGAGACTCCGGTGGGACCCACGAAAAAGCTAAAATAACCTATGAAACTTGCAATGAAATTATGCACTGAGAGAGATCCCCATTTCAATTGTTGGGTTTTATGTCTTGGAAACTGAGAGATGAAATCGTGCACTGAGACTGACAATAAGCACTTAGGCTATGTTTAGTTGCAGCCCCGACAAACATCACTGTCAGATAAGGGCCCTGTTCGGCAGGCTGTTTTTTTGGCTTATAAACCGGCTATGGCTGATTTGCTGTGAGAGAAAAACACTGTTCCACGACTGATAAGCCGTGCTGATAAGCTTAGCCGAACAGGGGGAAGAAATTCTGGCCAGCAAGTACTCAAACTCAAAAAAAATAATGTTTTGGATTGCTGCTTGGCCAGGCAAACTTGCATAGGCAAGCAACCTAGATAGTGGCATTTCAGGTAATTGTCTGACCAGACCATCGATCAATGTCCTAAGTGCCTAAATCGGACGTATGGAAGCGCTACGTGACAACTTTGCCGTACCTCCTTACGAACAGTCCGAATATATTTGAATGTTCATCGTACTCCCAAGTCCCAACGAGCAAAACAGGAGGGCGTCCGAACGGGGATGGATGCACCCGACTCGTGCCAAACCCGACTCACTAGTGTCGCACGCCGCCTCCGTACTCCTCCTTATCCTTTCTTCGACCACTCACTCCCGCAGCGCTCCCGCTCTCTCATTCTACTGCCACACCGCCCGCCCGTCGGGACAGACACTGTGCGCCGCACGCCAACTCGCTGCCGCCCTGCCCACCTGCTGGCACTCCCTCCCTCCCGCCCTCCCCCTCCGCAATCACCATTGCTACCCCAGCGACCCCGCTCCCGCTCTCCCACCAGAGACGAGGCGACAACAACGGCTCTGACGAGGTAGGTCGGTCCTTCTCTGGATATAAGCTTCTTCTTCCTCCTCCTCCTCTGGATTTGAGCCCTCATCCTCATTTGGATCTAAGGGACGCGGCGATGGCTAAGGTTCCGGCGAACTCTGGGGTCTTATTCCCTGCTCCCTCCGGCGAGCTCGAAAGTGATGGGTCAAGAGTTGGAGTAACCTGCACCTCGAACCCATACAACTTGCTGTTTTTGTACGTTCTTGCTGTTTATCGGTGTTGTAAGGGGATTTTTATGATGTTGCAACAGATGATTTTCGAATGTTGTAATAGGGTGATTCATGTGTTGCAGAAAGAGAGTTGTAATGATGGTATTTGTATGTTTCCCCAAATGTTGCATCAGATGACTTTAATTGTTGAAATTACCTTTTTCAAATGTTGCATTAGTGAAAGGTGATTTGACATGTTTTCATTTCCATGTTTCATGGTTGATTTTGTGATGTTACAGTACTACTGTTTGAGATGTTACACTACATATTTTTTATGTTATAGTACATAACTTTCGATGTTGCAATATATATTTTTTGATGTTGCACTACATAGTTTTGCGATGTTGCAGTATTTATATTCCGCACTTGCACTATATAGTTTACATAATTTGCGATGGTGCACTTTAAAGTGTTTCATGCTCTTGGGATAAGGGCGCAATGGGAGAATGGGGCGCCGTGGCCCGTGGGGAACATGGACAGGGGCGCGGTGGGGGACAGGGGGCGCGGCGCGGATGGCAGTGCGTCAAGGGGACGGGCCGCACGCGAGTGGCCTGGGACAGGCCGCCGCGACGTGGGCGAGGTTCGCTCGTATTGTTCCTGTCCGGATTGAAACGAATCGGTACGCTGAACGCCCCCAAGGTGCACCGGGCGCTAGGATAACCGAAAAAAAAAGGCTCAGACGCCAGAGGCAACGCTTGCATGGATTCCTGCATGCCGAATTGCCGACAGCGCCAGAGTTTGTAAAGCGGATACAAAATGATCCTACTACAGTACACGGTGCATCTCGGAAAAAAAGAAGGCACGGTACTTTTATGAATTCCCACTCGCCGGTAGCCGGTAGGTACACAGCATGAACAACGTGATGATGCAGAGGCTGACGTGTGATCACTGATCAGAAATGACCAAAAGCTCCTCTGTTACACGGCAAATGGCTCGGTCCCGGGCTCCCGGCGAGCACGAGCCGGACGGAACAGAACACGGACATGACTCGTGAGTCGTGAGTGACAGTTCCTGTGTGATCCAAACGAGATAGTAACGTCGAGAGGCACGCCCACAACCAGGGCAGGGCAGCGCAATGGCGCGGCGATGGCGACACGACGGAGGCACAGGTACGTTCCGCGGCGGCGTTGCAGCCACACGCCCGCCCGCGCAGAGCCGCGGAGGGCGGAGGCGACGAGAAAGGCCCCCCCGAAAGGCAGAACGACGACGGAGGCACTGGAACGTTTCGCCTTTCGCGGCACTTTGGTAGTGCATGTTCCACTTCCGCGGCAGCAAGCAGCCAAGCACGTTCCACGCGGGCGGGAGATCTCATCGTGCCGCCGTGTCAGCATCGGAGGATCCCCTGGGCTGGGGGCACGCGACGTGGGGCCACCACGACTGGTCAGATCAGACGGCGCCTCCGCCCCTGATTGTTGCTTTTTTTTAACACAAAAAACAACTTTTCCCCTTTGGTGATTAGACGACGGAAGGCAAGTACGGACGCCGCATTACGGTCAAGCCTTTTCCGTTTCCCTAATAATGGCAACGGTGGCGGCAAAGCGAAGGTTCCCGGGAAGAATCTCCGAAGATTCATCCCCCTCCCCTCGGCTCGGCTCCACCTCCACTAGGCTACAACAACTTGTACAATAATCCGTCTCTTTGGCGCGTGGCTCTCACTCTCAGGGTGATCCGGCGCGGTGGCGCATTGCTGGTCCCGGGGCCCCGGCCGCCCTGCTCCTCTGCCGTCGCCGTCGCCGTCGCCGGGGCATTAACAACAGCAGAAATACGGTATCATGTCCGCCTCCGATCCAGTCTGGAAAGAGCGGCGGCCGTGCGCTGGAGCGCGGGAATGTTCGCTCGCACGCGGCTGTTGGTTCTGTTGCCCGGGCTCCGTGTATGTCCAACTCCAACATGTGCTGATGCCGTTCTGGATGCTGGGCTCTGGTTCTCGGCTTCTCGCCTTGTCGAGCAGCAGCGACATAGAGAGTACTACGATGCTTGTGGCCGTAGGTGTAGGTAGGACTGCGACCGTGAGGTCCTGCTTGGCGGGCTCACGTTGTTACCAGGTCAAGCAATCGCTCAAAAGACGTGCATATATTCCGCCGGAGGTGGACGAGATCGATGGAGCGAGATGCTGCGATCGATTGGGAATTCCCTGGTCCCTGCGATCGCGTTCAGTTCGCACCAACTTGGCGGTTGCTGTTGGGACAGGAGTCGTGAACTCCGGCTGCCTCAACCCTCAGGAGATTCGCTTGACTGATCTGGCTGGCTAAAAGTACTACTGGCTGGTTTTTTATGAGAGAAAAATATTGGTGGCTGGCTGACTGATTTGGCTGATAATCTTAAGCGAACAGGCTGTACAGATGGATATCGAATCGGCAATCACGCGAAGGACACGATCACTAGATCACACGACACACAAAAACAAGAAAAAATGTTGGATTCCTGGAATGAACAGCACCTGTACGAGTGGGAGCCAAGAGCGGGAGAAGCTAGTACGACTAAGCCACTGATGAGTGCGCCAGGCAACCAGCTGAGCTAGCTAGTTGTACGGAAAAAGCATCAAGGTGTTGTGGCCACTCCTGCCTGGTATGGTAGGGCAGCCTATGTGGTTCAGTGCTTGCTCTTGATGCGAAACCTTAAACCAGGGCCAGAGAATGTGCGCTCACATGGCGAACAAAAGCACAAAGATGAGGCTCAACTCAACATTACCAAAAGCATTATGACCGCCGCGAAATAAAGGTCAAAAGTGGTGTCATGGAATGGATTGGCCTGCATTATTTTGGCCGGGAAAGCGAGAGCCGAGCTTGCTAGCTAGAAACCTAGCCCAGGTGGGACTGGGACAGCATCGGATATATGCATTATTCATGCGTGTGTGTGTAACAATCAACCGGGAATAAGGGAATAATCCGGAGCTGGAATTAGGCCTGGTTTAGTTCCCAAAATATTTCTCAAAATATTTCAGATTCCCGTCACATCGAATCTTTGGACACATGCATGAAGCATTAAATATAGATAAAAAATAAAACTAATTACACAGTTTAGACGAAATGGACGAGACGAATCTTTTAAGCCTAGTTAGGCCATGATCGGATAATAATTACCAAATAACAACGAAAGTGCTACAGTAGCGCTACAGTTACATTTCTCAAAATATTTCGCGAACTAAACAATGCCTTAATCGGGGACGGGGAGGGATCGATTAACCGCTTGCATGCGTTGTCCCCTTCTTATCCCATGAGTACAGGATGCGTTGCTTGCAGCTTGCTGTTTGCTTTTGACGGATGGTGTTTATACGCTACAACGGCCGGCACTGTTTTCTACTGAGATGCGATGAGATGAGGGTTCGAGGGCATGCATTAGTGGATCGATGCGCTAGTAGTAGATATATGCTGCATTGTGCTGAAAGAGAATGTAACGGCTTCAGAGTACGACGTACTGCATTGTGAACTGAAAATGTGGAGTAGTATCTGTTGCTCCAAAACATAATTTTTGTGACTTGTCGGAAAATGGTGCGGTGCCGTGGTTCTTCTTTAGGCCCCGTTCGGTTAGCGTGTTCCGGGCCATTCCAGGCCAGAACGGTTCCATCCTTATACAAACTATCGAAGGGTTTCTCCGGCCAGGTTTGATTCCTAACCAACCGAATATGGCCTTAAACGTTTTTCAGATTCGTTTCCTTTGTGCTAGCTAGAAGGGAGTTTTTAGGAGATGGCTTGGGGGCCTTGGGGTCGATCGGGGCCTGTTTGGTTCCGGACGCCTTTGACATGCCGTGCGCCCTTGGCATTTGATTCCGGACGCCTATGTACAGATGACAGATCGATGTCAATGTATTCGCACGCCAAACATGCCCCTTTTATACCTCGGAAGAGGCGTACACGATTTTTTAAGGAGATGATGGTTCACCTTCTTTTTATTTCTAGACTCAGAAAAATTGGAAAGACCATGGTGCCTTTATACTTTATTTATCTGGAAATGCTCTAACCCGAGTATCCGACGTCTGGACGCTCCACCCAATTGCTACGCCACCTGCGCCGCGCCCACTCGCCTTCAGCCTCACCACCACCTATGTCGCCCCAACCCGGCCCTCTGTGCTGTGTCACCCAGCTCCGCGTTGCCTGTGAGCTCCGCGCCGCAGGCGAGCACACTGGTGAACTCCACACCCCATCCACCCGCCCTCTGCGCACACCGCGGCCCGTGCTGCTCCCACACGCGCCCACAACCTAGCTCCGCGTTGCCGGCGAGCTCTGCGCCACCGGTGAGCACACCAGTGACCTCCACACGCCGACGAGCCTCTATTTGTGAAGCAACAAGGAGATGTTTGCGCTGAAAGAGCATGTTGCAAATGTATGTTTCAAGTGTTTCAGAGATATGTTGCAAGTGCTTTTATATCGATGTTGCAAAAGTAGATCGGGATGTTGCACATGTACAATGGCTATACACACGTATGTTTCAAGTATATATTCTAAATGTTTCATCTGTATCAGACGTATGTTGCAAAAGTAGATCTGGATGTTGCATATACATGCATGTTGCAAGCGTATGTTTTAAGTGTTTCAGGTGTTTCATACGTTTGTTGCAAGTGTTTTGATCTGAATATTGCATATGTTTGCAATTGTTTTCAAGTGTTTTCCAGATGTTTTGCAAGTGTTTCATACATATGTTGTAAGTGTTTCAGCTGTTTCGGACGTATATTGCAAATGTTTCACCTAGGTGTTGCAAAAGTAGATATGATGTTACACATGTTGCAATGGGACCCATCTGTCGCAGCCACATGCTATAGCTGCTGGATGACGTCTGGGCGGCGTGGGCCCGCTGCTAGGACGCCGCCGAGCGGGTGCAGAGAAACCGAGCGCAGGCGTGGGGGGCCCACGCGGTGGGGCTCATGAAAAATAGGCGAGCCCGGGCTTCTTCTCTTGCGCGCGGGCACCGTCCGACGCTGCACCCCAGATCGGACATCCGGGCGCCAGCAAGTCCGTTATTTATCCAATCACAATTATAAGTTAGGTATATAAATTGAAATATGTATGTATTATAAAAACTAGTGGACGTGCGGCACACATGTGTTTATAACAAAAATTCCTTTTATAGTACAAAATTTAAATAATTTTTTAAGACTCATTTTAAATCAAAATCTAATTGTTCTTAGTCTCTTATAACTTGTTTATCTCTTCTTAGAGACGACAACCAACTCACCTTGAAAACTGCACGTAACCAGTGGATGTATTCAAGCTAGAGATCAGCAAAGTTGTCGAAAAATATATTCATAATAATTCAGTAAAGTTCAACGAACCATCTTTTTAATGGTTCATGCGTGCTGAACATACCTAATATTCAGCAGAGAAGAGATTTCTTTTTTTTAATTTCTATAAATTGATCTGCATGCAGAAAAGAAAACAATTTTTTTAGGTATGATATGTAATCATGAGTAAATGGCTACTTGATATATTTATCAAGAAAAAGTGTGATCAAATATAGATGAGATTATCGAAACCCTAGAGTAGTGAATAAAGTAATAAAATGAATTTTTCTGTAAGATGAAAAATTCATATCTGAATAATTTAAATTAAAATCAAGACAAAAACTTAAACCATGGAATTTTTTGATAGATTTTTAGTTTCTACATGTTCAAAACCAATCGCTCAAAAAGAAACATCAACCTTATAGATTTATATTTTTTTTAGGGGTAGATTTATATATTTTGATATAAGCAACGCATAGCCTTTTACTTTAATTTTCAAAAAGAAAAATGTTTCTTTCACTATATATCGTCTCCTCTGTTAATGTACAACCAATCTCATATAGTAAAATAATACCACTTCTTGATCAATTCCTGTACCCTCTTTCTTTCGAGACTTCTTACTTTATTAGGACTTGCTAGCTGTTTCTTGGCTTCTTATTACTTTACTTGAACTACAGCTCTGTCGAACACACCACTACATTACAAAATGGCTCTTATTCTTAGAAGCATCAAGGTAATTCCTAAGGAACTTTGGGTAAATCATCATGTTTCGATAGAGTCAAAGATTGCTCAACAAAAGGTAAGAAGGTATTTGCTGACGTGCGCACAAAATCACATTTATGTTCTCCTTGAGAGTTGGATGTTCAACTAATATCTTAGATAAAGATATGTAATTGCATTTTTTATCATCACTTCACAATACATCAAATAGTAGGTCACAATAAAATTAAATTATAGATAGCTTATCAATCAAGAAAAGTAGTATAGGAAAATTAGTGATGGTTACTAAAACAGATGAAAAGTTTTTTCCTATGAGATAGCCATTAATAAATTCTAAAAACTAATACCTTGCTACAGGCTTACATATGTGAACATGGTTACCTCAGAGGGCCAAAAAAAATACAAAATGTGCATCAGGCAAAATTTTAGTCCATAATTTAGTAGTAGTATAAGCACCTAATAATTATGTAGCAGAAAAAGGAAGTCCACAATATAGTTTAGATGATAAATCCTAAGCTACAATCTGTCGCAGGGCAAGCTGCAAATAATGTTTATAGTGTGGATTGCAAACAGTGTTTGGAATACAGGAATACTAATAGCATCAAAGTCTATTGGTTTGTGCTAAACACAGTTGTTTAGATTAAATAGGAGCTAAATATTCCTTTATAAAGCAACATATAATAATTAAAAAAATTGACGTGTCTTCGACGAGCGGCCCACATGGCTGCGCTTGCAGGTAGGGACTAGGGATTAGCACATGCTGTGCATGCAGGTAGGGAGAGGGTATGCGGATTAGGGGGTGTTTAGTTCTCACTCAAAAACTTTACACCCCATTCCATCGAATGTTTGGAAACATGCATGGATCATTAAATATAGATAAAAAAAATAACTAATTACACAGTTTGCATGTATTTTGCGAGACGAATCTTTAAAACCTAATTAGTCCATGATTGGACACTAATTGCTATAGTTACACATGCGCTACAGTACCCCCGAAAACTTTACAGCCCCTGAACTAAACACGCCGGTGCGTGAGTGCGCATGAGCCGCAAGAAATATTCCCAGGAGGTCTGACCTCATTTTTTTTTCTTCCCTCCAAAACTGCAGGTTTCATTACCTTTCCTCTGGAACGGTTTAGGTCTCTTCCATTATTCCAAACACTGCTACAGTGAAAACATATAGGAAAGTGCGCATGAGCCGTAAGAAATATTCCCAGGAGGTCAGACCTCATTTTTTTCTTTTCTCCAAAACTGCAGGTTTCATTACCTTTCCTCTGGAACGGTTTAGGTCTCTTCCATTATTCCAAACACTGCTACAGTGAAAACATATAGGAACTTGATTCCTTTGATCTTCCTACGGTTTTCCCATGAACCAAACAGGGCCTAATCCTATTAGCAGACAAACACAGCAATGTGAATTTCATTGGAGAAGAAATATGTATGTATTATAAAAAATATTATTCGTAATGAATAAAAAATTATGTTGTCAATATATACAATTTTTTGGTTGAATTATTTGTAACCTGTAACTCACACTGAAGTTTGTTTTTCTACCACTACAAAACTGGGTATAAGACGCCCTCCAACTATCGAAAAAGGACGAATTTTGTGTATCAAACCACCACAAACCCTTGGAACTTTTTTTTTGAGAAAACAAACCCTTGGAACTGGAATGAGCTACGGTTGAACACTAAAGAAACAACAAGAGACACTCCATTCCTCCCGGTTCCATGGCACGGCCCAATCAGCCCATTTAATCCTGTTCTGATCTGGTCCATCGCACAAGCAATATATCACCCTAGCCCATCTCCTCTTTCTGAAAGGACCCTGGGCCATCATCTCCTATCCGGCAACCACAGGAACAGTATCAGCGACACCACCAAACGAAGACTAGGTGAGAGACATCACGGCCCGGCCCGCAGCTGGATATACATATACCACCATCGCCGAAAGCCTCTCCTCAATATCACAGTATATGGACATGGTTTCAAGTATCACATCCTATATACTTAGATAGCGCCCGTAGGTGGATATAGATGTACCACCATCGCCCAAAAACTCCTCAATATGGTCATGGTTTCAAGTATCACATCCTATAGCTGACGTCGAGGAGAGGTGGTGTGTCGCATGCGTGTGATGCCAATTTGCCAAACTCCCACGCCTTTTGAAATGAGATACCACCGTCACTGCCTATTATCATCGCCACGTACGTTTTACAATCGACAAGTGTATCTGCACATTTATGAGGTTGTGGACAAGATCATCTTGCACGAGGATAAGAAAGTCCGGCCTCGAAGGCATTGCACGGCACAAATTATTGTTGCGATTTGCAAAAAGAACCGGATATACACGGCGCCGCAGCGGGCAAACGAACGCTACGCCGTCTGTTTCTTCCAATCCTAAAGCGGCTTGGCCACGAGCCGGAGGGGCACCCGCCTGGGCGTGGCCAGCCCGGGCGCGTCCGACATGTCGAGGTCCCCCGGCGCCGCGCCGCCCGGCAGCGCCCAGTCGAACAGGCGCACCAGGCTAGCCAGGGCGAGCTCCACGGTGGCCAGCCCGAACTGCATCCCGGGGCAGACCCGGCGCCCGGCCCCGAACGGGACGAACTGGAAGTGCGCGCCCCGGAAGTCCACCGCCTCGCTGTCGCCGCTACCCAAGAACCTCTCGGGGCGGAACTCGTCGGGCGCGCTCCACGACGCCGGGTCGCGGCCGACGGCCCAGGCGTTGACGAACACGCGGGTGCCCCGGGCCACGTGGAAGCCCAGCACGGTCGTGTCGCGCATGCACTCGCGGGGCAGCAGCAGCGGCACGGGCGGGTGGAGACGGAGGGTCTCCTTCACCACGGCCCGCAGGTAGGGCGGCGTCGTCGTCGCGCCAAGCGCGTCGCGTCCAGCGGCCACGGTGCTGCTGCCGGCCGCCGATGCGCGGACTTCACTCTTGAGCCGCTCCATGGCCGCGGGATTCCTGATCAGCTCCGACATGGCCCACTCCAGCGTGATGAAGGACGTCTCGGTCCCGGCCGCGAACATGTCCGCCAGCAGCGACTTGATGGCGTCCCTGGTGAGCTCGAACCCGTCGTCCTGCTTCTCCTCCGCCTGCAGCGCCAGCAGCACGTCCACGAAATCCTCCTCCTCGCCGTCGCCGCCGTCACCACGGCGGCGCCGCGCCTCGTGCTCCTGGACCACCTTCTCCAGCACATCGTCCCACCGCTTGAAGTTCCTCCACGCCCTCGCGCCGGCGCCGGACAGCGCGTCCGCCCACGCCAGCGACGGGAAGTAGTCCCCGACGCAGAACCCGCCCAGCAGCGCCGTGTTCTCCTCGATCAGCGCCCGGAACAGCTCGCTCCTCCGGCCCTCCTCCTCCCGGGACAGCCTCCCGGTCCCGGACACCGCCCGGCAGATCACGCCGTTCGCGAAGCCGTACAGCGCCTTGCTCACGTCCACCACGCCCGCGGGCGAGGACGAGGAGGACGCCGCGCGCTCCCTGATGGTCCGCACCAGCGCGGCGACCTCCCGCTCCCGCATGCCGTCGAAGCTGCGCGACCGCACGGCGCTGAGCACGTGCGCGGAGCAGAGGCGGCGCACGTGCCGCCAGTGCTCGCCGTGGGGCGCGAACACAAGGTCCTGGAAGCCGTACGTCAGGATCTCGGCCGTGCGGAAGTAAGGCCGCGTGCCGAAGGCGCCGTCGTGCTCGCGCATGAGCGCCGCCGCGGCGGCCGGCGAGGAGGCCACCACCGCGGGTACCTGGCCCAGGCGGAGCCGCATCAGGTCGGGCGCGCCGTGCGTCGCGGCGAGCGCGCGCAGGGCGCGGTGGGGGAGAGCACCCACCTGGTGCAGGTTCCCGATCAGAGGCAATCCCGGGGGAGATGGAGGGAGGCGACGTGCGTTCCGGCCGGCGGCCCAGACCTTGGTGAGATACAAGAAGCCAAGGAGGAAAGGGAGGAGGAGAAGCAGGGAACAGAGCTCCATGGTATCGATCGGCTTGCTAGCTGAATTGTGGAAGATTAGTGAGCTAGAACAGATCCTTATACAACATTGTTTTTTTAGAACATTTTCATTTTAAAAAACAATATTGACTTCTCTTTTCTATCTTTGCATATTTATTTATTGGGTATTTATCGAGGTACATCATAAAAAACTGAAACTGCTACTGGACCAAAGAGGTTGAATGAAGACTTGGCTGACCAATCTGATTATGGCTGGAGTGAAGTCTCCAATTGAATACGAAACGAGACATCGCTATGGCTTTGGATGGTGATCGCCGACTAGAGTTTACTCTCTGCATGGAGTATTAAATATTAACTATTTATAAAACTAAATACATAGATTGAGACTAATTTACAAGATAATTTTTTAAACCTAACTAGTCCATAATTTGACAATACAATGCTACAGTAACATGTGCTAATAACAGATTAATTAGTCTTAATAAATTTGTCTCGCGGTTTACTGACGAAATATGTAATTTGTTTTTTTATTAATATCCGAATTACCCATGGACACCCCATTAAAACATCCCTCCGACCAAACACCCCCTGAAAAACAGCTTGAGCTTGTGTCTCCGAAGGTGCTACGTATCCCCAGGTGGCCAGGTCTTGTAATCTCGTAGCTGATGCATTAGCTAAACTAGGTGCGTGTTTAGGGTCAGGTGCTGTTGAGCTCTGGCCAGATTGTAATCCTGCTGCTGTAAACGATTTGGTGGCCACCAATCAGGTGTTGGCCTCTGTTTAATGGAAGTTTATTCCTTGCTAAAAAAAAAACAGCCTGAAACTTGAATGCTGTAGCTATAGGTGGCTGGCGACGGATAAGTTAAAGTTTTCCATTAATTTCCATTGTCTATTGTAAGACGCCAGGATAGAGGAACCTGACGCCACAACCGACTAACTCCACAAAATGCCGAACTTTGCTCTTGGACACATAAATTCACAGGGCAGTTAAGCGATGGATTCACATATGTGCATCCAACCATACGGGCTGCTTCATCACCTTGCACTTATCATTTAATGGCAAAAAAATGAAGGATGAAACAGCTACATGTTGTCATGTGTTCAGATAAAACTGGTATATGGTTAATGGCATGATGTGCTTGTTCAATTCTTCCTGTATTCGAGAACTGTGTTGAAAGAATACAGCAATTCAAGATAATAACCTATATGGCTCACCGTGATATACATATAAGTATATAACCCAAAACTTAGATTCTTGGTCATCCTAGTGATCTTACCCGGAGAAGTATAACTGACATAATACCAATGCCTCAGAAATTACAAGGGGAGAGCCGAGCTGTTACCTTTTGAATCCTACAGTTAAAACCTACGCTGTGTATCCAACTGAGTGAATGGAGGGTTATTTTTCCCTTCCCATGTATATATAGGACTGACGGCTGCTGGGTATAAGCCTTGAAACGAAATGATTTGACTGCACTTGCAAATCTCAACATGACATCATGACGAACGAAATGAATCTGTAGCCCTTGGCGACCTGAGTGGAATACCATCAGCAGCAGATCTGAGAGGAATTCCTTCAGCTGCATAGCCATCCTCATCCGCATATTTAGGAAGCCGAATCGGTAGATTTGGTGGGAGACCTGTGATGCAAACCGATAAGACATTATGAACATGAGTAGTTTTACAGGCCAAAAGGAATGTAAATGTAGACATACCATCCACCATATCCTTTGTCTTGTGAAGAAGAAAAGTCCCAGAAAGGATTGTAACGAAGCCACACATCTCTGTTACAATTTGCGTTGGATTTTGACGATCCCAGTCCTGCATGCAATCAGAGTGCATAATTACATATTAAAACAGTACCAAAGCATTGTGAAGGGGGGTTCGCTGGTGCACTATGACAGTTCATCTTATGTAGCAATGTTTCCTACTTCCTCCGTCCTAAATTATAAGACGTTTTGGCATTTCTAGATTCATAGCTTTTATTATGTATCTAGACATAACATATATCTATGTGCATAGCAAAAGCTATGAATCTAGAAAAGCCGAAACGTCTTAATATTTGGAACGGAGGGAGTACTATGCTTTCTTGAGAATGTGTTTGACACTGATACTATCATGGCTGATACATCTGACAGGTATCCAGTCTTAAACTCTTCGCTGTTTACTAATACCGTATACCAACTTAACAGATTTCAGATTTTCCTTTTTCGTGACGGATAGAAAGTTTAATGGGGGAAAAACTGAAATTTTAAATGTTCCGTGTCACAAATCACAACAATTTTGCAAATATTAAGTATTTACGTAAGTTTAGTCTAGTGTGTTGAATTGAATCATCAATGCGCAATGATGAAAATGCCTGACATTAAAACCAGCAGCTGACTCATTCAAAGTAAAGATTAATATACATTGTACTGATTCAAATCTTCAGAGTATGCAGGATTAGTAAATGAATTTAGTATGAATAAGTCAGAGTTTGGTGCAGAATTGTGTAAACAAACACGTTTAAGGTCAGAATCGGTTACCTTGAACATTATTACACTAGCCAAGATGGTCAAGGATGTAAACATGGTGTAATATATGGGCGAAACAACTGCAGTGTTGAATGTGTCAAGGGCCTGCAAAATTTAATTTTGGTAAGTCGAAAAATCGTAGGACAGAACAAAATTGCATAAGGTATCCAAATAGCAAATATTTTTTATATGATCTAACCACTAAGAAAAACCTTTTCTCTTGACACAACTACAGGTTACTGTACATGGGCATAGCGTTGATCATACCTTGTTCAGATAGTTCATCTGCGTTACAATGCATGAGATTACAACAAATGAGAACACCCATGTTTGTGGATAGACTAGCTGGTTCATCCCTGAAAATGTAAGCTTCAAGGCTATCCCAAGAGCTTTGACACTCATGACCTGCCAAACCAAGACGAATACATAAGGAGAGCATTTATATCCTAGCTCCTCGAGAATAGCTATGTGAATTCACATGAAAATAACTGTTAAGTCATGAGAAGCTTACTGATAAAGATCCGACAAGAGAACATATGCCAATATATACCATGATATGTGTCTGACCATACTGAGGGACAAAATGGAATATGAGCACAAAAGCTGCTGCAAGCACAACAGCTGCATAGAATAGGAATGCTGCAGGACATAATTTGAACTTTAGTACCTGATAAATTAGTACGTTGATGATAGTCAAGGAGTAATGTCTAACGAACTAGTATGTTTTGACTCACGAGGTAGCAAATTCAGGAGAAAGCGCAGTACCTGGTTCAGTAGCAAGATCCCACACTTCTGCCACGGACTCAATTTGACGCTCCGGAGGGGCATGGAGCACAATTGTTGTTGAACCCACCACACAAAGAATACAGCCAAGTATACCAAATATATGAAGTTTCTCACGCAACATAATATGGGCAAGAACAGCACTGTATGAGACACGCCAAAACTATAAGATTTGCAGAACCCTAAGCGGTAAAAGATGTTGATGTACCAATTGGAGATCACATATTAGTCTGATTCTTACCTGATAATTATGCTAAGTGCACCAAGTGGAGTGACCAAGATAGCAGGAGCGAATGCATAAGCTGCAAAGTTAGCGATTTCGCCAACAATCACTGAAATGGAGCACGGATATCATTAGTACGAAATAATGGAACAAGGTTAATATGCTAGAACCCTATTCATCAGAAGGAGGAGACGCACTTGTTATCATTCCTGCCCACCACAGTGGCTCAAGCAAGTATGAGTAGCCACCAACACCTGATGAAAATCAGAAAAGTAAGTGTAATTAATGAGGAAATACAATGTTGCAACCCATCTAGCAAGATAGAAGCAAAAATAGGCTATGCAAAAGTTACATAACTCACTAGCTATTGACAGAGGCTGATTGTACATGGTTGACTGAGCATCAATGGAAGTATTCAAGCCTTGAGTGGCACAAGTCGACAAAACGGATATTCACATATCTTTTGCAATTGATAAGTTTCAATAAATGAATATGCCTTCCTTTGAACACTCCCATTCGCGCCATTTCCATATGCGCATGATATTTTCAAATACGTCAAAGCATCATGGAAGCAATAGGAACTACAAGTAACTAATTCACGGCAGCACTAGCGAAAATGCATCGCCCCACCACCACCGTGTCAGAAATCAACTGTGCTGCTACTGCTAGTGATCTTCTGGGATCAATGCCGAGTAAGCAACTACTGATTGAAGTACCTTTCAAGTTTCAACAGAGCAGCTCCCAACATCACACGACCTAAAACTATCACCACCGTGACACCTCACTGCTTAAGCCCCAAGTCCTAACTGCGCTCCGACCCACCGACACCGCCACTGAGATCCAAGGATCTCAGATCTAAGCGGCAAGCCCAGCACACCAGCAGCGAACGGAAGCATAGTCGAATCCTGCTACAAAAGCATAGTCCCAAGCAGAGCCAGAGCCAGAGCTGCCCAAAGGAGCCTCACCTGCTCGGACGCCGGACGCGCCGGCCTTCTTGAGCCCCTTCTTCTTGACGATGAAGCTGGCACCGATGAAGAGGCTGGAGGAGAGCGCGAGCAGCAGGCCCTTGATGTTGTCCGTCGACATCCCCGAGTACGACTCCACCCATCTCCCCACCAGCTGCGCTCCCCCCATCACGCCGCGCGCCGGCCAACCACTCAGGGTTCAGGGCCCCTCGCTAACAAACTCCTCGCCCTCCCCCGTCGAGCGCGGCGGCGGCCACCGCGCATGCGAGATCCGAAGGCGAAGAGAGAGAGAGAGAGAGAGAGAGAGAGAAGGGAGTGGCTCGCTTGCGCGGTCCCTCGCTCTCCTTTGCTGGTGGCTGGGCAGCTTTTCGTCGCCCGCGTGGGCTTGCGGTTGCTGCGCCGTGGTGAGCTGTGGCGGAGAAGCTAGGCTAGCTACCGTATGGCCGTATGGAGCGGGGAGAGCGGCGCGGCTGTCGTGCGGGAAAGGGTCGACGGGCGACGACGACGGCGTCGTCGACAGGATCGGGATGCGGGCGGAGCAGCGAGGGGCCGGGTGCCCGGGTCCGCGGTGTTTGTGTTTCCTGGCCTGGCTGTGGCTGTGGGGTGGGGTAGGGAGGTGTGGGCGTGGTTGGTCGCGTGCGCCGTGGCCGGCTACCGGGGTGGTTTGGCTGCCTTGCCCTTGCCGTGCGGCACCGTGGGTTTTGGTCTTTTTTGGAAGCCGGGACCCGGTGGGTTTGAAAGGTCAGCTGTTTAGTTGTGAAAAAGTTTGGGTTCGGCTATTATAGCACTTTTCGTTTTATTTGATAATTTGTGTCTAATTATAGACTAATTAGGCTCAAAAGATTTGTCTCGTGATTTACAACTAAACTATGTAATTAGTTTTTTCTTTCGTCTACATTTAGTACTCCATGCATGTGTCGTAAGATTTGATGTGACGGGTACTGTGCAAACTTTTTTGGGTTGTAGGGGCAACTAAACAGGCCCCGCGTCCGCGTCTCCGCGAGAACGCAACGTCAGGCGGCCGATGATGGGAGGACCGGAGGAGCCGTGAGCGATTTCTCAGAAGAAGTGAAGTGTTATGATCCAAGTGCACGGTGTCGTGAGGACCCCGCACTTTCCTTTGTGATTAAGGAAATAGCTTTCTTGGTAGGCATAAAGCATATCATGATAAGATAACTACTGTATTTACTATTTTTGAGATTAGATTGAAAATCGATTTATTTTAGCTGCCATGTCGCAGCAGTGGAAGTTGGAACTCTCGCCGGATGGCTTGAGTTGATTTTTAATTCTTCTAGCTCCTTTTCCCCTCACTTCAATTCACCGACCATGATGAGAAGCTCATCCTCACTTGGGTGACGCTTTCGATATCAAAACACAGTGTCTGAGTTGCTAATCACGTCCACCATATCATCCGCAACTATGTTGATGGCGTGTGGTGTCCTAATCAGTTTCGCCTGTCTTCTTCGATCTTCTACAGAACATGGAAATTTTTTCTTATTCTAATATTTTGTTTATGTTGATCTAACTTTTTCACGGCTTCAACTTTTGTTAGTTTTTTTTCTTTTTAAATGTGAAATTCTTGTGTTCTAAATATATTTTTGATGGTTTTGGACGCTTGTGGAGATCATCACTCTAAAGTCAACCAACACGGAAAACCTCCGAATGCTAATATCCGCTACTAAGGGCACGTACAACATGTTGGTGTGAGTTGTCTACGTTTCATGACTTTTGCAACTAAAAAAACTCACGCGCAACATCCAGGACGAGGTTGTTGTCTCGTCGCGTGCTCCTAGGTGTACTCGTCGTCCGACGTCACGTTGTACATGATTGTCATATCCAAGAATGAGGCAGGGGCTCCAACGTACAGGAGAATCTAAGATGTGTGCTAATAGCTTGTTTGTTTCGCTCGTTTATCGTGGCTGAAGGTACTGTTCGCTGGTTTATTGTAAGAGAAAAATACTGCTGGATCACTGCTGATTTGGCTGAATAGGTCAAATGAACAGGGTTAGCCCTCCACCTGCGCGTGAGCACACCCTCAAGAGCGGCGATGAGAGTTTACCTAGATAGGGAGGCAGACGGTGCAGCCCTCCATATACCGCACTGTCGTCAAGAAGTAGGAGTAGCGAGGTGAGCCGGGACGAGGAGGCGAGTGGAGCGTAGGGACCCATCGCCGAGCTCCAAGAAACCATCGGACTTCACCGTAGAGCTGGATTATGCGGGATTCGAGACGCATTCCTCCTCTCCTGCAATTAGTAGAGGAAGTCGGTGGCTAGTTTCTGGTTGGTTCATATCAACACCACCCTCAGCGCACTTCATATCAACACCACCCTCAACGCACAATGAATCACCAGGCGAACCATGTGTTCTTCGACAGTGCCCTTTCCGACCGTTAAGCAAGAATTCTAAACAGCTGATATGCAATGTCTCAGAATCACCAGGCGAACCATCCAGATGTACAGTTAGTCCACAAAGAACTGTTCCTGCAAGATCTGTGTAATTATGCTCCGGACAGCGTTACTACTAAATCATGGTGGCCAATGTACAAAACCACTGTGTGTACCCAGTGTTTGCAATGTTTAAACTGCCGCCGTGTATACTAAGGTTATCTAATCGTCCTCACCGTCTCAGACATTTTATAGATTAATTTATATAACATATATACCAGATTAATTTATATAACATATATACCCTCTTAATCCTTCTGCAGTCCAGATATTGACCATGTATGCTTCGCAGCAGCATCAACCATCCAATTGGCCACGCGCACAAGGGCGCGCGCAATGTACTAGCATACGAAAGATGAGAAACAGCTGTTATTGTTTCATACAGTGTGTGTACATATATATAATTTGGAGGCAAGAAACAAGTGAATTTGTAGCAACAACGCCCTCGGAGAACGAACGCATGCATAGGTCATATGTGAGCACTGAGCACCGCTGGTGTCGGATCCTCTCCTCATGCCTTCCACCACGGGTCCTCGCCGGTCCTGAAGTCGGTCTCCGCCCACGGGACGAAGAGGACCTTGCCGTCGTCGACGTCGACGTGAACCAGGGCCAGTGACTGTTTACAGAAGAGCAGTGGGAAGAAGCAGATCAGTTGAAAGCGCAACAAAATCAGTTGCAGACTTCCAGTTCGAAGAAACGGGTGCGTTTGTTTTTACCAGAGGCGCCGGTCCACGGACCACCTTGCCCTGGTTGTTGTACTGGGATCCGTGGCAGGGGCAGATGAACTTGTTCTCGGCGCTATTCCACGGCACGACGCAGCCGAGGTGAGTGCACACGGCGTTGATCCCGTAGCTGGCCAGCGTCTTGTCCTGCTCCACCACCAGGTACGTGGGGTCACCCTGCACGCACGAGCGGCGGCCGTGACCGTGAGCATCAACACAACACAACAGGCATGCCTGCCTGCAGCTGCAGGTGATGACGATGGCGATGGATGACTGACCTTGAGCCCCTGCGCGAGCGTGCGGTCGTTGGGACCGTGCGTCTTGAGCCAATCATCCAACGTGATGTCGTTGCCCAGCTTGTCCTTGGCGTAGGTCCCGCCGCCGGCGCCGCCGGAGCTGCGTGCAAAATCAATCGGCCGCCGGGGTACTATCGTTAGTTGCTGGCCGGCTAGCCGGAGCCGCTAGCTAGGTGTTGGTGCATGGCAACGCGAGACGATCGACGACTCACCCGGCGGGGACGAAGAAGGCGCCGTAGGGGACGACCATGCCGACGGTGGGCAGCGAGATGGCGCCCAGGAGGAGGAGGTTCATCAGCTTCCGCTTCTCCATGTCGGGGACGCGGTCGGCGGAGATGCTGCTCGCCGCCTGGCACGTGATGCTCTGGGCGCGTTCCCGGCCCATCCCCAGGCCAAGCCCCTTCAGTGGCTTGCCCAGCGTAGCGCGGGACCGGCAGAGCTGCCATTGCAGGCACGGACAATGCAAAGAAACCATATTACGCCGTGGACAGAGACAAGGGTCAAGGCCAGGGAGAGAGGCGCCCCACGGCAGAAGAAGGAAGAAGATGAGGAAGTTGCTGGCTCACCTGGGTGGGGTTGGCGGCGGTGGAGAGCGCCGCGGAGGTCGCCATGGCTGCAGCAGGTGAGGATCGGTCGGGGTCGGGGCAAGATGGCTGGTGTTGCACTCCCTGGTGTCCACAGGCTTGCGGATGAGCCCCCGGGCGCCTAACTATATCTTTGCCCCGGGTGGCCGGTGATTGGTTGATGCACAGCGAGTCAGCGACCGGCCTGCGAGCACCACATGTAGGCGATGGCATCCCAGATTCGGAGGGTCGGGACGGGGGCGAGAAGCCGAGATAACGACGGGAAACGGAAGGATGGGGAAATGATATAGCTGGAGTTTCTTTGTAGCGAGCCCTTAACGGGCCAAGGCCTATATCGTGCTTCGTGCCGGCCCAGCGTGCAGTTCTTTTTTTCTTTTTCACTGCACTTTAAGGGGACCGCCGGTTCGATGGGACCGCCGAGCAGCAGCCGGCCTCGCCGATCCTGCCCAAGCCCCAGACGCCGCCGCCGCCGCCGCAGCAGCAGCAGTACCAGCAGGCCCTGCCGCAGTAGAAGCCGAAGCCGGCGGCGGACGCAGGGGCGGCGGGGCGCATGCTCAGGCGGCCCATGGAGGACCTGCGCGCGACCTGCACCTTCGGCCACGAGCTGGGGCGGGGCCAGTTCGGGGTCACCTACCTCGAGACGCACCGGGAGACCGGGCAGCGCTTCGCCTGCAAGTCCATCGCCACGTGGAAGGTCGTCCACCGCGACGACATCGAGGACGTGCGTCGGGAGAGCGCCGCTGCCGCGCTCTTCCGCGAGATCGTCGCCGTCGTCCAGAGCTGTCACTCCATGGGGGTCTTCCACCGGGATCTCAAGCCTGAGAACTTCCTGCTCCTCAATAACAAGGAGGACTCTCCGCTCAAGGCCGCCGACTTTGGCCTCTCCGTCTTCTTCAGTAACGAAAAGGAGCATTGCTTCGTGCACAATCATGCAGATCCATCCAACGATCACCAAGGTCCGAGGCTCCGAGCCAGTCGGAGCAGAAAAAAAAAAGACGTGACACTTCTCAGCATGGTCCACGGGACCTAGAGCACGTGAGCCAGTAACTTCCATGGCTTCGAGATTGGCATCACCTGCTTGGTGCCTGATGCAGCTTTTGACGTTCTGCTGGGATCCAAGCTGCAAACCTACACATGGAGAATGCTCTTTCAGTCTTTTGTCACCGATATACTTAACGTGGTATTTGGAAAACCTCCGTAGGATGCCATCCCCTTCGGAACAGATCCGATCTGGCACCCTCAAAACAAATGTGTCCATGTGTACTGTGTGTACACGATTGATCATCTGCGAAGCAACCGATCAAACTAAGCTGCTCATTAATTGATATTGGTATTTTTGCTTTTGTACGTTAGCTGGATGCAGCCATATTACAGGTGAGTAGTTGCAGTCTGCCAGTGCAGGCTTTTAGAACAAAATGAAGACCAAACTGGCAAAAACTTTGTGGGTTATCGAGTTGGAAGGCAGACAGACAGCGCAAGGAACTACTACGGCGGTATTCGGCCAACATCTATATATGCTCTTCAGTCTTCAGCAGGCGAAGGCCAGACCATCTACATGCCGTGAATTGGGGCATAAATACAACTTTTACGATGCACAGATAAAATTGTACATAGATAACGAGCTAACCTGCGAATTCATTAACTGAAACTAATATGTACAGGAGCTGAAAATGGCTACAAAATTGCCTTCCCCTCCTCTGAGGGGCTCCAACTAGACAGAGTTCAGGCTCCTAGCAGCTCTCTGTGGATAAGTAGCTCTAGCTACTGACTAGTGTCGAAGCTCCACACGAATTTGTTACCTCAGAAATCAGAATCATCTCAAAGAATCCGTGGTAACATTGCTTCGTGCACAATCATGCCAGAACTTCTGGGCCGTCCTTACTTGTACAATGGATGAATTCAACATTATCCCAAGTACAATGGTGTTGTGCTTGCGCGTGGCTGGCAAATTGAAGACTGTTTCAGATTGTAATAACTCCTTGGATGAATTCAACATTGTCCACTGCCCCGGCGATCGATGTAGACTTCAGGTATCAAGAGCTGCGAACAGAAAATTTGTGGACTTAAAGGTATCAACCGCCAACACCTTCGACTGGAATCCTGACATTTTCATAACCTTTCAGCGTCTCCACACTAAAAGATTCCAGTGCTTCAAATATCGGAGCCAGACCTGCTTTCAGATCAGCTGCACTGGCCTCTCGAATCTGTTTCACAGTTTCCTCGTGCCGAGCTCTTTGTTCATCCAATCTCTTGTGCAATGTATCCAATGCAACCATGCGGTTATCAACTGCCCTGCCATTGTCGGCAATGGGCAACACTGGCTTATCAACTTCAAAATGCCCTTGCAAGCCATGTTCCATCTGAAGAGATTTGAGCCGCTTTGCAAAATCTCTAGAGAGGTAGTCAGCTTTCAGCTTCTGCTGCTGCTCTTCGTCTTGCCGCTCCCATAACATATGCACGTTGACAGCAAAAGCCTCCATTGTATCTACGACGCTGCCTTCTGGTATCCTTTTCATGGCTTGACACCAATCATTAGCTGTAATGAACACAGCAGGAGCTCCAAGCCTACCAGGAGAGAAGGGTGCAATGCCATCCGGAGTCTCCTCCTTTTCCTGAGGAAGCCATTTGACTAGCCAGCCATTGAGGGTTTCGATATAAGCTTTTTGGGATAGGATCCAATTCCTGAAACAAGAACACCAGTTCAAAAGTTCCATTTCTAGTTCCAGTGTAACCTTGGAGGAGCTTCTTTCAGGTCCATTCTTAGGGATGAGAATATGAGATTTAGTTTGAAGTATGGTATGGAATTGCTTCCGATGGCATTCAAGAATGAATTTCCACATTCTAACAAGCCTGCACAAAAATCACAACTATATTTTATTATAATTAAAAAAAAAGAACATCGCTACTACTAAAACTAGCTGATCTTAGCAAATGTGGCAACAACTCATGAAACAAAATATATATTTTTTTTAAAAAAATCAGCATGCTGTAGTAATACAGCAACATAAAATGTGCTACTCTAGTTTACATGAAGTATTTAGACATCTTAGAAAACAAGTTCAATAAAATGGACCAAATGGCATATAGATTTTTTTAGTCACAACAGGTCCATACTTTTATTGATTGTCCATCAAAGAATTGCATCTTTATTTTTCATTTGTTACACAATTGATGAAACATTTTAACTGAACAACTGCATATTTTCTTAAACAAACAAAACTTTATCTAATACTAGAATCATCAGTTCAAAAATAATATAAATCTATTCTATAAGAATCAATGATTTTGTAGTCAAGAAATACATAAGTACTTTGTAAAACAAATCAAAATTCTATGAAACAATAAAAAGGGTAACAGGCAAAATGGTATTCAAAGAGAGTGATTGTTTGAAGGTCGAACCTTTCGAGATCTACAAAAGTGAATAAAAGAGAATAAGTAGAATTACATCTGTCATACCCTTGGATAAGAGTAACAAGGTGTGGGTGTAACTCATCATCTCGTAGTGTGTGGATCCTCCTACAAATAACTTTAGCTGATCTGATGGAAATGTTGATTCTTGTGAGCAGTGCCCTAATTGAGGCCCGTGTTGTATCGACCTTATATGGCTCTGCACCATTAGCATCAAGCTCTTTCAAGCGCTTCCATTCTTTATCATATGTAATCCTCAATTTTTCTTCCTCCTAACATAGTTTAAGAAAATGTTAAAACATGTTCATGAAAAAGAAAGGCTCAAAGTAACACTTTAAAGTTCACAAAGAAATTACTGAGTAAGGGCCCTTCTTAACCATTTTCAGCCAATCAACATTCCCAAAGGACAAAATTTTGACTTTCTTGAAAATTATTTCCAGTTTTGAGACATTATCAGGCTCATGACCAAATCGAACTTAATACTCCCTCCGTCCTAAAATAAAAGGTATCCAGGCATCAAGATTTACCCAAATTATAAGAGATTCTCGATGAAGTAACCCTCCAACTTAGTTTAAAAAGACAGCATTTACATGCATACCTACCATTATTGTTTATAACCAACCCAAATATGGTAATCACAATATCTCTCTATCTCCACACTTAAGGGAGGGTTACGTTACAAGCGTTATTTGCCTTATCCCATAATTTGTCCTAGAATTCCTAGGACACCTTGTATTTCAAGACAAAGGGACTAGTGAACTATAGTCGTCTTTCCTTTTTTTTTACCAAAGGTACTCGAAATCAAATTGCAATAGGAACTAATCACCACATTTCATATAAAGGAAATAGCATACCACAATTTCCTTATGAAGTCTTTTCTCCCACACGTACAGCCTGTCCATTGTTGCGGAAAGAGTATTAAGTTCAACATCACTGGGAAGATCGAATCTTTTACTGGAATTCTGATTTCCTTTGGATGAATTTATAGCTGATTGTTCCAAGTTCTTCACCGGTGTCTCAGATATGGAAGAAAACGACAAAGCAAAGGTCCCCATCATCCGTGAGAATACCACTGCATGGTGAGTGAGGATCAAATTATTTAACTGGGTTACAATTGTCTATTGAAGGACGGAGAAGAACTCCAGCCCAGAGATCAGTATAACAATAAGAAGCCAGGTACATTCTACCTCTCAAGTGGCCAAATTTCAATATAGCAATTGATTTACTAATGCAAACAAAGTTGGCTTCAGTTTGATGGAACCAGGATTTGCAATGGTTAAATGAAAAACAAAGCATACTTACATCTTAAGATTCTATTCCGTGATCGATACCGCATCCTCCCCACCTCAAGGATCCTTGCGACGTCATCCCCACAGGCAGCCACTGATTTGAACTGCTCCTTTATTTCATCAACAACCTCGGCGACATCTCTTGTCCCAGTGAACTCTGGCGGCCGTACATCCTCTCCGACTACTATGGATGAGTGATCCTCTGAGCTCACCTTCCTCGCCTTCCCATGATCATCTCCTGCCGGCACCTGCACTGGCCCCTCTGTTCTAGCATTGGCATGGTCACAATCGCAACTGCACACACTCTCGTCCCCTGACTCAAATACCGAAGCACTATACACACTCTCAATCTCAACTTCCTTATGCTCCATGGACACTTTTACCTTGGCGCTGACATCCACATTGCCAATCCGGTTCGATGCCGTGCTCTCTACAGCCTTCCTTGCCTTCACAGACTCCCTCATAGACTCCAGCTCCGTCTCCTCCTCGAGCTCCGGGATCCCCTCCCTTGCCCTCACCTCACTTGAGTTGGGACTGCTGGTGAACGACCCATTGGAGTCGTACCCTTTGCCCTTATACTGAGGAAGGTCCTGCTCATATGAGTCGAAGGGGTTAAAGAAGTCCCACGGTGTCGTCTCAGGCATTGGCATTGGCGGCGGCGGCGCCGGAGCCGCCGCTGGTTCCCGGCCGCGATCCTCCACCGGCCGATCCCCCTCTGGTGGCAACGGGACGCCGTACATTGGGTTGCTGTACCCGTAGTTGTACCCCATGTAGGACGAACTGGTGGCGAAGTTGCCGTAGCCGTACGGTTCTTGGTACACGGTGTTCGCCGGCGTCGAGCTGGCTTTCATGTAGTAGTAGCTGGGAAATGTGGCATTTTGGAATGCGGTGTTCGGGAAGGAAGGATAGGGATCGTAGGAGGCGTACTCCCACGGCATCTCCGGCCTGCCAAAACCTGGGTCTTGGATTGGGCGTTCTTGGGGCTCGCCGTGGCCGCGGTCAGGCAAGGGAACGCCAGGACGAAGGGCAGGCGCTGGCTGCGGCGGGATCTCGCCGTGGCCACCGCCACAGCCTCCGGGGCCGGCGCAGGGGTCGTCGGCCGAGGAGTCGGGATCGGATTCCGAGGCGTCGTCGGAGTGGAAGTGGATGTGGGAGTGGCCGGAGTCGGTGTGCGGTGTCGCGGAGCCGCTCCGCTGCTTCTTGGGCTCGTCGGCGTCGGCGGCGTCGTCGTCGTGGTCGGACGGCGGCGGCAGCGTAAGCACGGGCGACCCCGGCGGCGGCGTGGCGGCGTGGTGGTGGCTCGCGAACCGCGCGAGCGCGTCGGCGACGCGCGGGAGCGCGCGGAAGTAGGCGGCGTGCGCGGCCGCGAGGCGCGCGCGGTGGTCCGCGGCGGCCCGCAGCAGGTCCCGGCGCTCCCGGCACAGCGCGGCCGCCGGGGACACGTCCGTCGCGTCCAGCCGCGAGGTCCGGCACCCCATCCCTTTTTTTCCGGCGCCCCTAATCCCTCGCCGGCGCCGGCATTGGCATTGCCCTCGCCACCCGCGACGCCGCGAGCGCTCGCTAGCTCCCGCAGAAAACCGAGGGGACTGAAATAAACAAACAATGGGCGGGAGTCGACGAGGCAGGGCAGACAGCAGAGTGAGCAGGGGGGCGGGAGCAAAGTAGAGTAGCGTGGCAACGTAAAAAATGGTGGGCGAGCGCGGCGAGGCGAGGGTGGCGACTGCGGAGAGGAAGCCGAGGAGGGAGGGAGCGAGCGAGCGGCGTGTGCGCGCGCGCGCGGCAGCGTGACCCCGGGCACGTGGAGCCACTGTGGCAGAGGCGCGTTTATTATTGAGCAGTGAGCACTGAGCAGGCACGGGAAGTACTGTAGCAATCTCTCGTTCGCTACTTTGGCTTCAGGCTGCAGCGCATTCCGAGCACGAAACGAACACGACGCAGCAGTGATCTTAGCTCACATCATTCATCGGATCCGAATGCAGTTTTTCCAGAGGTGCAGAGGAGAGGCGCCACGCGTTCACGGTCTGGATCGGGCTTCTCTCCCGTGGGAGCGAGAGGCTGAAGGAGCCGATGAAGAAAGTACTGTAGTACCAGAAATGATAATAGACCACTAGCACTCCCGTGGTTAAGCGCTAGACTGAACATCGGAATACCGATAATAGCCGGTGAAACAGATGTGACTACTCTACTTGAGGAAAGGGGAGAGGCGAAGAGGAAACCAGAAATGATCGTTTCAGCAGGGGCACGAGATGCAGAATCATTGCATGGTTGCAGTACACTGTCCAGAGCCTGCTGCTTTGACAAGACTTAACACGCCGCTTGCGGCAGCAGTCCATGCTTTTAATCCGGTGTTCCGTGGCAAATCCAGCGTTATGATTGGCTCTGAATGGCAGTAAAACCGCTCATTTACCCGCCATGCACGTCTCCGTGGCCACAGTTTCAATCATCGGCCTTGTTTAGATGTTGGAATTGGGAGGAGAAGTTGGAATAGTGTAGGTCACGTCGTACTGTAGCAACTTTTGTTTTTATTTGGTAAAAATTGTCCAAACTTTGACTAATTAGGCTTAAAATGTTCGTCTCGCAAAGTACAACAAAACTGTGCAATTAGTTTTTAATTTCATCTACATTTAGTACTCCATGCATGTGCCGACATTTTGATGTGACGGGGAATCTTCTTTTTGCATAGTGGAATTTGGGGTTGGATTTGGGAACTAAACAAGGGCATCCTCAACCACTGTCAAACACAGTTAGCCCTTGTTTAGATTCCAAAGTTTGTCTCCCAAATTCACTATGCAGAATTCCTATTCTTCGTCACATCAAAATGTCGGCATATATATAGAGTACTAAATATAGATGAAATCAAAAACTAATTACACAGTTTTGTTGTACTTTGCGAGACGAATATTTTAAGTCTAATTAATTAATATTTGAACAATTATTACCAAATAAAAACAAAATTGCTACAGTGTGACGGGACACTTACTATGCAAACTTTGCCTCCAAAGTTTGCCATCTAAACAAGGCCTTACTGCGGCAACTGACTGTAGTACCGTACAGTAGACCTCTGGGGTTGGGCTTCCAATTTTCTAACCCTGACGGGCTGACGGCGAGCAGATCAAAGCACCAGGGCTGGCTGTGGCCTTGTTCAGTTCCCCAATTCTCTCCCCTAATTCCACTATGCAAAAAGAAGATTCCCCGTCACATCAAAATGTCGGCAAATGCATGGAATACTAAATGTTGATGAAATCAAAAACTAATTGCATAGTTTTGTTGTACTTTGCGAGACGAACATTTTAAGCCTAGTTAGTCAAAATTTGGATAATTTTTACCAAATACAAACGAAATGCTACAGGAATTCTGATACAGTGTTTTTCTCCCCAATTCACCAATCTAAACAAGGCCTGTGTGTGTGCGTGAGACCGTGACGGATCGCCCCCGGCCCCGAACACGCTGCTGCGCTGGGTCAAAACTCAAAAAGACTGTGCGCCTCGAATTCCAGTTGGTCACGGTAACTGTAATAAGCGGCGGGAGGATCACATGCATGGCGAGAGAGCGCGACGGGTGGTGCTGGCGAATTGGCGATCCACACATACACAACACAGGGCCAGGGCCCGGGCCCGCGGTAAATCCAGAGGCACTGTTCTAGATTCTGACGAGACGCGTACCAGTGGTACTAGTACGGGCCTGTTTAGTTGCCCATGCAACCCAAAAAAGTTTGTACAGTATCCGTCACATCGAATCTTGCGGCACATGCATGGAGTACTAAATGTAGACGAAAGAAAAAACTAATTACACAGTTTAGTTGTAAATCACGAGACAAATCTTTTGAGCCTAATTAGTCCATGATTGGACACAAATTGCCAAATAAAACGAAAAGTGCTACAGTAGCCGAACCCAAACTTTTTCACCAACTAAACAACCCCTACGTCCAAATGCCCCATGCGGTCGCAGGCTTTTCTGCCCTCTTTCGGCCCGAACCAAAAAGCTCAAAAGCACATGCGCGCGTCACGCTAATCGCTCATGAGCCGTGGCCGGACGCCGCCGAGATAACCTTTCCAAATGGGATGGATCGGCCGGTCCAGTTCCAGACGAACGCCCGCCCCAGTTCGCGATCTGATCGCGCCGCGGCGCGCTGCCGATCTAGAATCTGCTGTTGCGAATGTAGCAAGCAAGGCCCCTGCTGCAGCAGGCAGATTTCGCATTTCAGATCTGGGGCCGATTGGAAAAAATTTCAACCCGATAAATAGTATCACTTTCGTCTTATTTGGCAAATATTGTCCAATCGTGAACCAACTAGGCTCAAAAGATTCATCTCGTGATTTCCAACTAAACTATGTAATTAGTTATTTTTTTACCTATATTTAATACTCCATACAAACAGCTAAAAATTGATGTGATGGAAAGAGAGTGAAAAAACTTGGAATTTTGAGGGTAACTAAACAAGGCCCTGAGAAGCGCCTACTGTATGTATGGCGCTGCCAAGAACTCAAGAAGCCTCGTGTGGAGGCGCGCTGCCTACAATTTGCCATGACACGTATACGTACTCTACTGTCTGCTGTTATCATATGGCACAGCGTTGGTTACGGGGTTTCAGAGTAGATTAGGGAGCCCGAGGCCCGTGCAGATGCAGCAGAACGGAGTGGCGAGCGGCCGGGGTGGGTGCTTCGGAAACCACGAGGGACATGTGCGCCGAGGAGAGGACGAGGACTTTTTGTCACCACGACGGCGCTGCCAGCCGGCCCGTCGTCCGAGCACGTTGTTTAGTCCCTCCAAAGACAAAGGACCCTGCAATTAGCGTTTAACTAGTCCAGTGATGGTACTGCCCGATGATTCATCCCGAGGCTAAAATGAAAAGGCTGCGGTGATCGGTGAAGGTGAAAGTAAGCAGGCAGCGC
Organism: Saccharum spontaneum; assembly: GCA_022457205.1. Taxonomy (NCBI): domain Eukaryota; kingdom Viridiplantae; phylum Streptophyta; class Magnoliopsida; order Poales; family Poaceae; genus Saccharum; species Saccharum spontaneum. The sequence goes on from CM039613.1 coordinate 50,842,361, forward strand.
AGCGAGATGACTGACGCGATCGCCAAAGTTACTGTAAGGACGGGGCCGGGCAGGTCAAAGCAAAGCGGGGAGGCATTGACGGATCGGACCGGCGACACGTGGGGCCAAGGTTCTCCGTTGATTGCACTCGTTTGTCAGTCCATCACCGATTCACCCCCACTCCACGTCCATCACGTACTTCGTCTGACCAAAAATATAAATCATTCTCGCTTTCCGAGAAATCAAATAATTTTAATTTTAACCAAATATATATAAAGATATTAATATTTATAATACATAATTAGAATCATTATGTAGATCATTGAATGTGCTTTTATAATAAATTTACATAAAAATATAAATATTACATGTATTTTTTATAAACTTAGTTAAAGTTAAAAAAATTTAACCTATACTTATCACGTAACGACCTGTACAGGACAGCAAAGCAAAGCATGAGGCGGGCCGCCTGGTCAATAACCCACGCAACAACGATGGAAACGGACGGGGTAATTTCTGGCCCCTTCTGCGTAAAAAATGTTTTTTCCCCTTCTGTTCTCGATGTCGATCCTGTTATTTTCGTAATTACCGAAAATCCTAAACTGCGATGGAAAGCGAGACGAGATGGTTGGTTATCCTGTTTTCATTTTATGTGACCAAATATGAGCTGTTTCACAATGGTTGGGAAAGTACCGTGGAACCTCTAGAAACTCTTTTTTTATTTTTTTAGCTAATTACTTGAGAAAGATTATTTATAAAACATAATTTGTATTATAGAAGGTATTTCGGTAACACACGCCGGCCTCTCATGTGATTTTTTTTGGATTGGGATTAGCCACCCCCACGGACGCCTCCTGCTCGGCTCTATCGGACGCCGCTGCGCCCCAAACTCCTGATAGTTCGTCATAGCTGCCTATTTGGTGTTAGCATCCTTCTGCCGCTGTGCAATGACAAGCTGTGATTGAAGGAGTCCTGATTGATCATAGGCCCTATTGATCCGGCTTATAATCTGTTTTTTAGCTTGTTTTTACAGTCGGAACAGTATTTTTCTCTCACAAAAAATCAGTAAACAGTATTTTGCAATCGGTTTATCAGCACAGCCGAACGAGGCCATAAAACGGCCCCAAGAAGGCAGGAACTTGAACTCGGGTTTGCAGAATATATGGCTGAAACTCTGAGCCTTCCTTGCCGGACACAGCCTGTTCATCTAGCTTATAATCCGTCTTTTTCAGCTTGTTTTTTTCAGCCGAAACAGTATTTTTCTCTCACAACAAATCAGCCAACAGTGTTTTTCAGCCGGTTTATCAGCCCAACCGAACAGGGCCTAAGATTGCTCGAGTCCAGCAGCTGCGTAGAGGTGCTGTAACACTCCGGTGTTACGCAATGCATTTGCATGACAATCATATTACATGGCATTTCATATCATCATAATCATGTGTGATAATGTTACAACTTGAATGAAATAAAAGCTTGAAAATGATATATGTGATGAAAATATTAATATGATAATCACATTACACCAAAAATCTTGCAACTATAAATTTTATATCACTTAGAACCATAGTTTAATTTTTGGAGCAACTAGATGACTCAAAATTTTGTCAAAAACTTGTTCAAAAATATTAATTCTAAATATTCAAAAATATCCCCTATTTTAGCTTTTATTCTGCAATTCAAAATCTATTAAGAATTTTCAGTTGGCCCCTTAATCAAAGTTGTAGAGAATGAAATTCTAAACAACTTTTATTTTTGGGTCGATTCCAGAAAATGTTTTCTTCTTATTCAAAATGGGGTTTGAAGTTTGAATTTCATTTGATTTGAAATTGGGAAAATTAAAAAAAATTCAAACCAGCTTATCAGGCCGCCGCCCCGGATTCGGCCCGCTGGCCGAATCCGCCCGCGCCGCTCCCCGCGCGCGCCCACAGCCGCCTCCGCCTCGGCCCGGCCCAGCTGGCCCCCCTCCCTCTTCTTCCCGCTCTCGCCCGCGCGCGCTGGCGCCCCGGCAGCAAACGCTCGCCGCGTGGCGTTCGCATGCCGGCGACGCCACCGCGTGGCCGCCGTGGACCCCGCGCCCGCGTCCAGCTTCAAAAACAGCCGAGCACCGGGTCCACCTCCCATTCTCGCCCCGCCTGCTCCCTCTCTTCCTCCCTCCAGTGAAAGCCACCGCGGAACGCCGCTCGCCACCGAGCTCCGCCACCGTCTCCGCCCTGTTCCGGCACCGGTGGACCACCTCCGTCCAATTGCCCGTGCACGAAGCTCCGCCCCATCCTCCCCTCCTCCGAACGAGCATCGCCATCCCCTCGTTGGCCACGGTAGGGCTCAATTTCTGCTCGCCTCGCCGCGCCACCGCGGCGGTGCCGCCGAGCCGAGCTTCGCCACCGCCTCACTCGCCCTCTCTCTGCCCTCCCGCGTCGCCTTCGCGTGTTAGCCACTCTCTGGCGAACGTGTTGCGCATTTTGGTTGGCCTCGGTTTGGCCGGAGCCGGCCGTTGGCCGCGACCGCCGCCGCGACGTCGAAGCCGTGAACGCCGGCGACCGCGCTCGGGTTTCCCCCCCTCGGTGGACTGGGCTGCGCCTGTGGGCCGCGCCCCGAGCAGGCCGGCTCGGCTGTTTCCCCCGCGCGCGCAAGCCGGGCCGCGATGGCCATGGGCCGCTTGATTTCCCGAGCAGGCCTAGTGCCGTTATAAAGAAATTCATTTCCATTTTCTTTTATTATTCTTGATGAAAATGCTTTAGAAAATATTTTAGCAGTCATTTCAGCTCCAAAAATTGTGAAATAAATTTCTCTAGATGCATTGGAACCAGATCTATGATATAAAATTATTGCATGTCAAATTTGAGATACTTTTCTGTAGAGTTTTTAATTAACTATTGAAATGGTTGTTTTCTTGTTAAATGTTTAATAAATCCTAGAAAAATCAGAAAAATATGATTCCAAGTTTATTAATCTTTTTGTGCCATGTGCTTGCTAGGGGAATTTTATCTCATGACTGTTCTGTAGAAAAATGTGTAGGTGTAGTTCAAATGCTTTCTATCACTAATATTTGTTATTTTTGTTATTTAAATAAATTTGAATAGAACATGCAAGTGATAATTTTTCTATAGTGTTTGTTTACTGTGTAGAAAGTAGGAAAATTTCTAAATCTGTTGTTTGATACTTTTCATAGTGTAAAGTATTTTAAATATTCATTTTAGGCCTTAGCTTGTTATTTTTGTATAGGCAGTTCTAGTAATCCAAATGCAGTAAAAATCTTGTGTCAGGCTAGTTTTGATATTAGTAATCCACTGTAATTTTCTAAGATTTTTCTGTGCTACTAAGCTATGTGTTGCTGTTCAATTATAGAGCTAATTAGGGTTTACATTCATTCTTTAATGCAAAAATAGTTAGTAAACTAAACTTTGGTGTATCTTTGAAGCATCTTGAGTGTTAAAGTGCCCTTGCATGGTAGAGAATAGTGGTGGTAGTTTTCGAGTACATGTTCTTGGATGACGTAGACTACCTTGTAGAAGAGTCGTAAGTTCCATGTAATCCAAAGAACGTAACATGCTCATTTACATCACATTCATTCATCATCATCCTCTCATGTCACTCCTGCAATGCACCTATGCATGAGCACTCATACTTCTGCATCATACAGGATCGTAGGAAGTGACCCCGGCAGTAGTTCCCGAGGACACAGAGGATCAGTCCGAGGTGCCAGAGCCGGAGCTGACCGAAGCAGAAGAGGAGGCCGGTGAAGAGCTTTCGGAGTGCCCCGACCACCGTCCGAGCTCCTTTGAGCGAGGCAAGCCCCGGAGCATTTCTCCCCCGGTTTGCAAATAATTTATTATTAACTTTGCTTAAATTGATGCATTACGTTTAGTAGTTGTTTGCAAACGTTGCTGCATTATACCTTGTTTCACCTTGCTTTACCCGATCCTTGTTACCCTGGTGTCCGCGGTTAATAATTGCTTAGCTTGCTTAGACCGGTAGAAGTCGGGTGATTGCCTGTCATCCGCGAGCTATAGGGGATTACCTGGATTATGTGAAAGAATGTCATGTGAGAATAACTAAGTGTCGAAATGAATCTGAGACCGGGCGGAAGCTTGCAGGGTTCTGGACTGTAGTGCCTTCCGTCTGTGTCGATTAAGGACCGTCCGTTGTCGGACCTCGAGTCATGTTGAACGCATGCCTCACATTTAGCTGGCCGAATAAAGTACCTTTCGACCGCGAAGCCGGGAGATTATTCGGGCCGAGTGGATTGCCCGCAACGCACTGTACCGGAGCAATAGTGGCAGGAAACGGGGGCGCGATGATAAGGCCAAAGAACAGTCAGGCGGCCCCCGGGTACATGTGGTTCCTGGCAAGCTCGCGACATTACCTGAATGGTTGACTCGGTGACCAATACCTCACTTTAGCGGGTGAGTGAGGTTTGTGTGAGGAATAAATTACCAGCTGGTCAATAATCGATTCGAATCGCCATCGTTCACTGGATAGTGAACACTTGACTTGAGTTACTTTATCGTAGTAACATTGATGAAACACTTGGATAGTTATGTGGGAAAATGACATGGTAATTATTGTTAATTCTCAATGGTAACCCTTGCTTGTTTAATTACATGGCTACTTTAGCATATGTGCAAACATAGTTGACAGGGTAATAAAGATTAAATACTATATGCTTTTGAAAAAGGACTGCTAAGTTAAACTGCTTTTCTTGCAAATGAGTTAGCTACCCCACCAAAAAGCCTATCATGATCCTTGGTGTCATTTTATTTTGGTTCTGTCGGGTAAGTCTAGCTGAGTACCTTCTCGTACTCAGGGCTTTGTTTCCACTTGTTGCAGATGGACAGATGTACTATGGTTATTGTATCAACTGTCTCTACCCTGCGATGGGCGAAGCTTAGGACCATGGGCAATGGTCATTCACTACCTCTCGCCTGATGCTTTTGCTGGAGATGATCACAAGCTGGCACTTTATCTCAAAACGCTGTGTGTGTGCGTGATTTGAACTACTGCTTCTGCTACCTTTATTCGAACCTGGTTTGTAATAACTATGTTTAAACTCCGATGTATTTTGTGCCGTAAACTTCTATGTAACTTATGACGGTGACCGCTAAACTTAGTACGATCTTGGCTGTTATGTGAAATGGTTTGAAATTCGTCGAGATTTCACGGACTACCGGATTATACGAGCTTAAGTTTGTTAAATTGTCCTTCCGTTGGATGATTTTCTTACTTAATTTCGTATAATTGGGCGGTTCTGTTACAGGTGCCCCCCTTGCTGGAGATATTGATATTCTAGGCCGTGGACCCTCCAGACTGCAAGGCCTTGTTTAGTTTCCCAAATTCATCCCCAAATTCTACTATGCAAAAAGAAGATTCCTCATCACATCAAAATGTCGGCACATATATGGAGTACTAAATGTAGATGAAATCAAAAACTAATTGCACAATTTTATTGTACTTTGCGAGACGAATATTTTAAGCCTAATTAATCAATGTTTGGACAATTATTACTAAATAAAAATAAAATTGCTACAGTATTCAACACAGTGATTTGGGGTGTCTCAATTCGGACAACTAAACACGGCCCAAGCAGTAGGCATTGGCATCCTTCTCTATCGCGAAGTTGTCTGAACGAGAAACTGAACAGTTAGCAATTTAGCATTAGCAGCGGGAGTGGGGAAGGCGTCTGGGGTTGGTGGGCGTCGGCGCTGGGAGTATACTTGGCCATACAGCCCGAGGCCCGGTGGCCCGGCCCACGGCCCCGCGGCCACCGGGCCCGGGCCGGCCCGGCCCGAGGGACTAGGCCGTGCCTGGGCCGCCACCTAGGCACGTGGCACGGCACGGGCACGACCCGGTCCAAGAGGCGGCCCGTTAAATTGATAACCATGTGAATATTTGGCACAGCCCACTGCAATCCATACATATATATAATATCTTCATCACTCTAAACCCTAACTTCCTCCCACTCTCACTCTCCCGGACGGCGCTGCTCTTCCCTTTCCCTCCCCATCACTCCAAACCCTAACTTCCTCCCAGTCCGCTGCTCTCGGGCCGCCCGCGGCACGCAGGGCACGCCGTGCTGTCGGGCCGGCCTGACGGCCCACGGGCCGTGCCTTGGGCCGGAGGCCAGGCACGAGCATGCCACAGGCACGGCGGCCCGTGGCGGCACGACGCGGGCCCAGCACGGCACGGCACGCCGTCGAGCCGGGCTGGCACAGCACGGCCCGTTGGACATCTATAGCTGGGAGTCGTAGAGGAGGGCCACGACCGCTTGTTGTGCCGCCACGCGACGCTGGAGGCGCACGACAGACGCCATGGCGGGGCCGCCCAAAAGCTTTGGGTTCCCCGCCTTCTCCGTGTGGGCAGGGGCGTCGGCATCGAGGAGGAAGCTAGCGAGCTATGACTGTTCCGCCAGGCGGCGTCGGAGACGGCGGCGAACGTCAAGGCTGGCCTGCCCAACCTAGCTTTGCTCTTTAGGATTCCGAGTTCGCCCACAGCTACGGACAGAGGGACGGACGCACGACGGTGGCGGTGACCGTCCCGGTGCTCCGATCAAAAAAATAAATTACCAAATTATCCTTATCATAAAGAAAACAAATTCACAAAATATGGAACTGCTCATGTTTTTTGGTACTTGGTCCCACCTATTCTGATTTAGTACTTCCTAGTGCTTTTATATATGTACCTCATATTTTTACACCGTCTGATTTTGTCATATGGATGGCTCATATTTTTTTCAACCATTGTAAAGTGTCTCGACAAAATATATATGTACGGAAATAAAAAAAGATTATGTTTCTGGCTGTGTTTAGTTGCTTGAAAAAAGCACTATGCAAAAAAAAATTTCTCGTCATATCAAACTTGCGATATATGTATGGAGTATTAAATATAGATAAAAAATAACTAATTTCACAGCTAGGTGCAAAATCGTGAGACGAATCTTTCAAATTAAAGTAATCTATGATTGGACACTGTTTGTCAAATAAAACAAAAAAAACGTCCCGTGCGTGCTCTCGTGTTCGTCGCGACACGCCGACGGCGACAGCAAAAGCACCAGTCGACGACGCGCGCCGTGCATTGTTTCTTGGGCCTTGTTCAGTTCCCCAATTCTTCCCCAAATTTTACTATGCAAAAAGAAGATTTCCCGTCACATCAAAATGTCGGCAAATGCATGAAATACTAAATGTTGATGAAATCAAAAACTAATTGCACAGTTTTGTTGTACTTTGCGAGACGAATATTTTAAGCCTAGTTAGTCAAAATTTGGATAATTTTTACCAAATACCAACGAAATGCTACAGGAATTCTGATACAGTGTTTTTCTCCCCAATTCTCTCATTTAAACGAGGCCTTGACGACTCGTTCGTGCAGGGGTACGAGTAGGAGTACGTCCTTGCTCCTTGGTGGTCCGACGCGCGGCAGAACCGGGCCGCGGCCACCCCCCCTGCCGGATGCGGCAGCAGCAAATGGCCGCTTTCTTGCTGACGGCGAGGGCGCAGGGGCCGCAGTCGGATCGCCGATCGCGCACCCACGACCCACGAGGGCAGGGCAGGCCGGCAGCTCGCTTGCAGTCGGATCGCCGATCGCGCACCCACGACCCACGAGGGCAGGGCAGGCCGGCAGCTCGCTTTTAACGTTACTGTAGCGTCTTTTTGTTGTTACTTCCTCTATTTATCGTCTAAGTAAAAACTTTTTATTCAAAAATCTTCTTCATATTAGCTTGGGACTTGCCCGTATTTATTGTCCGTTTGCTGCTCATTGGTTACCATCCGCCTGCATTTATTGTCTCTTTGCTGCTTATTGGTTGTTCCTAGCATGTGACTCCTCGTATGCGCTCAGCATGCGATGATTAAATGCAAACTAAGTGGTTTTGCTCTGTTCATTAGTCACTATGCCAAAGGCTAAAATGATGGAGATAAATGAACGGAGGGAGTATTTGATAAAATTTGTCCTATCATAGATTAACTAGGCTTAAAAGATTTGTCTCGATATTTACAGATAAACTATACAATTAGTTACGTATCTTTTTTACTTATATTTAATGCTTTATGTATGCATTTAAAGCTTCAATGTGATAGGTGGAAGAGGAAATACTTTAGGTTTGAATGGGAAATGAACACACCCTTAATAACGCTGGCCGCACGGCACGCAGAGGCTAGGCTATGCCGCTATGGTCAGGGTCACGACAGGCGTCCGGCGGTATGGGCGCCCTGCGGCAGCGATGCCCGCTGTGGACAGTGGACGCGACGCGACGGTGCGTGTTTTTCCTGCTCAACAGTCCCATCGGAGTGCAGCGTTCTACAGGTGCACCAGTAGTCCATGTGCGGAGAGTGGGGGCTTGGGAACATGAACAACGGTCCGGTGTCGTGTCCACGGTAAATTCTTGGGACAGTAGCACAGGCGCACAGCACGGCGTAGTGTACTCCTTCGTCCAGTAAAACATACAATTTTAGCACAGTATCACGTTTTAGTATCTTAATTTTGACTAATTATAGATAAAAAAATATCAATGTTTATGATATCAGATACTCCATCCGTCCCAAAAAAAAAGAGTCATTCTCGCTTTCCAAAAAGTCAACAGCTTTTAACTTTGACTAAATATATTTAACAAAATATTAATATTTATGGTACATAATTAGTATCATTAGGTAGATCTTTGAATATACTATCATAATAAACTTATTTAAAGATATAAATGTTGCACGTATTTTCTACAAACGTAGTTAAAGTTGAGAAAGTTTGACCAGCACGTTTTCCACGGCGACTCTTTTTATGGGACGGAGTAGTAAATATCATTAGATTAATTATGAAATATATTTTCATAATAAATTAATTTGGAGCCATAAATATAAATACTATTTACTATAAACTTGGTCAAATGTGAACTACTTTTTCTGACACGCAACCCATAGTTGCATGTTTTTACGGACGGAGGAAGTATTTTTTAAAGAGTGATGCTACCTGTTTGGCAATATCAAAAAAAGAAGATTCTCCATCACATCGAAATGCCGGCACATGCATGGAGTACTAACTATAGATGAAATAAAAAACTAATTACACAGTTTTGTTGTACTTTGCGAGACGAACATTTTAAGCCTAATTAATCAATATTTGGACAATTTTTACCAAATAAAAACAAAAGTTGCTACAGTACGACATGACACGCACTGTTCCAAGTTGGGTGCGCCAACTTTGGAACTAAACATTGGCTACATCGAAAAGTCAAATTCGTGACCATTGCATCCCCTTGTTGGCTAGAGATTGGCTGGGCTGGCTGGGCACTGTATCCGCTGGGCTTTTCAGCCCAGCCGTTCGGAAGGTCAACCCAGCCGAACGGCTGGAGCATAAGCCTCACGCCCGTACAACCTCGCCGAACCAGCTCCTACCCTCATTTCCCATTCGCACCCGCGCGCCTAGGGTTTGCGCCGTCTCGCTGCTCTCCCGCGGCTGCTTGTGGGAGAGTCGCCGGTGGCCACGCCCACGTCGCCTGCGTCCAGCGTGCCGGCTTCCGGTGGTGTGCTCATCTTCGGAGACGACGACCGACGCCCAACCTCGCCGAAGCCAACCTCAGCGCCGCCGTCTTCGCAGCCGGTTCTGCCGTAATCCCCCGCCCCGATCCGCTATTTTCCCCGCCGGAGCCGCCGTCCTCCCGCCGGATCCCCCATCTTCGCCGCCCCCATTACACACGGTACGTTCCAAACGACCCATCCGCTGTCTTCTCCGCCAGATCTGCTTGTGTGCGCGGTTCATGTTTGCTGCTTGTCTGAGTGAGGACTGATTGTCTGAGTTTACTGCTTGTCTGAGTGACACTTGTGCAAAAACCACTAGTTTACTGCTTGTCTGAGTGAGGACTGATTGGAGCCCATTATTTCATTTGTTAGGGTTAATTAGCTCATTGTTTAAGCTGGATTAGTGTCTAGTTAAGAGCAGGGGAAGCAGAGCACTAGCCCTATTACTGTAATAGAAAAAAAAATATTACTACTAGTGTGCATGCATGCAGTCATCAAGAGCTGCTAGCTAGCTTCATCCTTAGTTTATTTGTGTATGAAAAGACTGTCAGGCGGTGAGCTTAGTATGGAAATGATTCAGCCCATAAGATTGAGATTGCACTTGGATTCGAGATCAATGCCAACGCAGCTAGTAATGAGTTTGGTTTATGTTTTTTTTGTTGGGATAGGGGTGTGGCAGTGTGGTGGGGTTCTGTGTGTCAGTGTCTCTGTGGATGTGGGGCCGGGGAAGGGTGTGTTCCATTGTGCTTACCAGCCTTGTGAGTTTGGATTTTTTTTTTATTTATAACCTTTTAAAAGTAAAACAACTTAACAAAAAATTAAGTTACAGATGTTACCCTTTTGGCTGTTCCAATCTGTTTAGAAATTGTAAACCAAAAGGTTTTGGTTTTCAAATTATTTTTGGTTATTTAGGTGAAAACAAAAAATGGGGCTTTGGACCCAGCCAAGATATTTGGAACACTTTTGCATGCTGCCTTCCGATCCTTTCACTTCATTCATCAGCATACGTTGTAGCAATGAGTTTTTTCTTCCGAATTATTTGTTTGAAAGAAAGTTTTATATATGCTTGCCAGCTACTAAGTAACTGTTTGGCTTTTGGAGCCAAACAAGACAGATATCTGGAACACCTTTGCATGCTGCTCTTCTCCCTCATTCACACAAATAACTTTCCATTTACTGGTAGCGTAATACTGTCTTCTCCTAATGGCCAAGTTTAACCATGTCTACAGGACTGCAGCTTCATGTTGTTATGCACAACATTGTTTACCATCTCCACTTGACATGACAGTGCAGTATATGCCCAACATTGTTTACCATCTTCTTGTTGTTAGTAATTTATAGCATCTTCTTGTTTAGTGCTATTATTTTCCAGCATCTTCTTGTTGTTACGAAAGAAGTGAATCAACAATGACCTTCAATCATAATCCAACTCATCATGCTGCTTTTTGTTGCCTTAGGTCCGTGCAAGGGGGTCAGGCGCTGCCGGTGACGATTGCCCACACTGG